>PVIY010007980.1:50077-79303 GCA_004026745.1 Myrmecophaga tridactyla
GTGCTGGCTCCCAAAGGGTGAGCAGCCATAAATGTCCATGCACTCAAGAGTTTGCTTTATTTTTAAGAATTACAATGAGTTTGCTTTATTTTTAGTTGCTTTTTCTGGGGGGAAGGGGTAAAATGTATATACATTGAGAAGCACAAGTTTATATCTCTATTAAGACATAGAAAAGTCCCACATCTCCCTAATGAAAAAATGGGTTTATGTTTTCTCAACCGCAGAATGGAAAAACTCCCTCTAAAAACTGGGGTAGGTCTCCTTCAGACCTAGTTGCAGGTTCAAAGGAAAACAATGAACAAAACAACTCCCTATTTCCCCGTGTGCCAAAACGGGCCAAGAAGAGAAGGGTATTCTTTCGCTTTCTGTACTTTTACCTGTCTTCTGAGGCTTGTGATCACTCCTCTATCACTTCATTTTAGACCTGAGCCCAGGGACAACCCCTTGGTCCACGAGCAAGGCTTTCGTGATGTCACGTGTATCTGTGAAAAGTGTCACGCTCTCAGGGTTCTGGTGCTCAGTGTTGCTGCCACTTTCACGACAGCCCATTGTAAACAAGATGAACAAAACACATGAACAAAATATAAGCCAACCACAGCTACCGGGGGATGGACATGTTTACTTGTACTGAACAGTCTCTGAAAACCAAAAGTGCTCTTCACAGGACCATCCCACCGTTTCAGTTACTTTCATTTATCAAAATACTATCTTTTACAGACAGAGTTCCTTCCACTACAGCATGGACTTAAAATACAAGAAGTAGTTTAAATGGACCTGGTGCTCTAGCAGCCTCACGACTAAGCCAGAGCTGATCACAGCACCAATTATTTGCAGTAAAGCTCTTCACAGGTCTAACGACCATCCCAGCTGGCCCTCTTCCGCTTGGCTGGGTTTGGACACTGTAATTTAAATGGTGAATTTCCTTCCAGTCAGCTCTTCTTTTCTATTTTCCCTGTGCTCCCTTCTCATGGGGCTACAGGATGAAGTCTTTTCGTGCATCTGTACTTTGCACGATTTGCAATATGACTGATTTCTTTAGCTAGGCTTCTCACCGGGGATCTGCGGCAGCGTCTGGAGACAGGCTGGGTTGCCACAGCTGGGACGGTGCTACTGACATCTAGCGAGTAGAGGTCAGAGATGCTGCTAAATATCCTACAGTGCACAGGGAAGCCTCCCGCCATAAAGAATTATCCAGCCCAAGTGACAATCGTGCAGAGGGTGAGAAACCCTGAGCTAGGCTAACTGGTCGCTGGACTTGATGGCCCTGACCTGCGGAATTGTGGAATGATGAGACCCAGGCTCTGCCATCTCAGAACTAAGGGGAAGTTACTTACTGGCATGGGTATGACTTTGGGGAAGGTCACTTAAGGTCTCAAAGCTTCACCCTGCCCATCCATAAAATGGGGTCTAACAGGGCTGCTGTGAGGATTAGCTGAGATAAAAGTCACATGCAGTACCTGGCACATGAAAAGCACGGAATACATTTAAATAAGGCGATGACCTCTGCCCTGGGTTTTTTCCTTCTCCTTTCTACATCCTTAATAATGTGCTCATCCCTTTCTTCCATTCCCATTCTCTCCATTCTTCTCTCTCCTTCACTTCACTACTTCTCTTTTCCCTCTCTCTGTCTCTACCTGCCTCTCTCTCACACACATGCACATACACACTCACACACCCACATTCCATCTTTTAGTTTCCAACCTAGAGGGCAGAATATGTGACCCCAGGAATTAAGAAAGCAGGGGAAAGAGTATATAAACATATCTGGTCAGACGGGATCATTTCTATGAACATGATCAAATTAGCCAGACCAGTCAACTTGTGTTTTAAGCCACATGAATGACCAATACCCAAATATAAATTGCAAATTACATCTGCCATTAAACTATGTAAAGACACCAAATTTCACAGCACTCTACATATCTTAGTCATGAAGATCTGATCACAACTGTGAATCCATCTTGTTTGGAGTGTGGGAGGAAATAAAATATTTCCAAAGATAGCCAGCCCTTGATAACATGCCATCCCAGTAAGACAGGAGTCTTTTCTCGACAAACGGCTTTATCACTGGGCAACTCTGGGTTAAGGCTGTGGGACCTGGCGATGCCTAGGTTAAGGGGACGAATCTGGTGCTGATTTGCCCATGTGCATCACATCTCCCATGTCCAGCATTTCCCGTGGCCTCCAGCTGTGTCAGACACCACACCCGTCAGCACAGACCCCATACATTTTCACCACCTTCTGTCTTGCTTCCTTCTCTGCATTCCCAAGTGCCTTATACATCTTGGCATCACAGACATATCATAGGGTCCTAAAATTATCCATTCTTATGTCTAGGTCTTCTACACTGTGAACTTCTCAGCTCAGAGTCATCTTTTTCAGCTCTGTATTCCCAGCACCAACCACAGTGCCACACCACAGCTCTGTATACACACTAGTGGGTCAATTACGTTTACCAAATGAATGAATGGAAGCTGTTCCTAGAGTCCTGAGGGCCAGTTCTTCCTCTTACATGTATGGGAGATCCTCCTCACTTCTTCACTGTTTAGAACTTAGCTCAAATGCCACCTTTTCCTGCAGCACCCTTCACCCAGCCCATCTAAAGCAACAACGAATGGCGCTGTCAGTGACTGCTTTTTCGGCTCTGCATCAACTTAAGTACTCATATGTCTGCCTCTGACACAGAACTGCAAACCCGTGGTGAGCAAGGTCTGGGTTCTGTTCATGCATGTATCCTACAACCCCGGGGATTCAGCTCAGGGCCTTTCATGGAGTGACATCCAACAAACGTCCCCAGTGGGAAAGAATGAGGCACAGAAAGAGGGAAACCCTCCCTAAGGCGATGTATTTTGATGACAAGATTTGAGGATGTGTCATGCTTGCAGGTGAAAACTCTGGCTTATCAAGACCCCAGATCCAAACAAGCAATTCCCAGCCTCTTAGAGATACTGCAGACAGCTGGCACTATTTACTGAGCATCCATGTACAGAGAGCTCTGTGAGCAGCACTTCAAAGACCAGTTCCCATCCCTGCCTTTCAGAGGTTAATCCACACTCCATGATCTCCACAGGACTCAGGATACAGAAAGGGGGATTTAAAAATGAAATGTCTTCTAAAAATAGAAATTAAAATGAGACCCATTCCTCTCCAACTGCCAACAAACTTTCGTTATTTTTTTAGTATTTTATAGTCTGGACAAGATACTGAGAAATGACTGCTGGAGTAGAAATCTGTACAACCTTTTGAAGAGCAATTTGCCTTTCATATTTCAAGAAGCTTGAACGTGTGTTTACTCTTACTGAAAACACAGCAATTCCACAAGCATAAATGTTCCTCGCAGTGCTATTTACAAGACTAAGTTATCTGTAACTACTTAAATGTCCAATAAGAGGAACTGTAAAAATAACTGACAGTGCATCCATAGCATGGAATACCACAGGACCATTACAACTCACACTCTCAAAGGATATTTGCAGGCGTGAGAAAATGCTCACACCACCTGTTAAGTGAAAACAGTAGGTCCCAAAACCGTATGTGCCATGAGCCTTTTTTTAAAAACTTACTGGGAGTGCAGAGGTAGCTCAGTGGTAGAATTCTCACCCGCCATGCAGGAAGCCCAGGTTTGATTCCCAGCCCAGGTACTTCACCCCCACCCCCATTATTATTATTTTTTATAATATTGATTTATTATAAAAAATCAATAAATGGTGCTGCAATAATAGGACAGTCACATGGAAAAAGAATGAAATGTGACCCCCATCGTACAGCATACAAAAAAATTATGGAATTATGAGCATCTGTTTAATTAATATGCTCTGTATTACTTTTACCATTGAAGGGGAATATTTAGAGAAGCTAAGTGATTCATTTCGACTGATTACTTCATTCCTTCTGCATTCACCACCCAGCTGCAGGGAGCCAGCAGGATTCCGCTCTTGGGCAGGGGTTACTGAGGGTGAAGAACACAAGGAATATTCCTTGAGAAGCTGCCCACTGAGGTGTGTGCTCCGGGTGGGCGTTTCAGCCACCACAATCGGCTGAGAACCAATGGCCCCAAGAGAGCCTGAGGACTCGTGTCTGCAGCGACAGCATTCCATCTGGCCCACTGTGTCTTCCTCCTGACTCTGCTGCTTCTCCACTCCGACCCCCACCCCCAAATTTCTGGTAAGTCACACAGCACGTGAATCTGCACCCCCCACCCCACCCTCATGAAGTCTGGTTCTGGCCCGTGATGAATAAAACGGCCATCGGCAAAGTCCTAACCAACAAGATGAATAACTGAATAACTTGGAAACCACCTGTCCGTGAGACTTGAACAACTAAATCTGACGGCATAATGCAGGAATTTGAAAGAACCTGCTAGAAATAGCTGAGGGACATCAGCAGTGCCATTTCATACTGTTGGAGCCAGCTTTACGGAGGGAAGGAACAACGTAGGTATTCTAAAAGCATGCACAGTCTCTCTCAGGGGCCATCAGCTTGATTCCCTGGGATGACTTCCTTCCCCCTGCTCTCCCTCCGGTTCTGAACTGAGCTACCTTTTTAATGACCCTTTAAAGAGTGTTTCCTATTTGGGCGCCATTATCCAAGCTCTGGTGAGAACCAAAGCACCAGACAGCAGGCAGCGTGTCGGGAAAGAGAGAGGAGCAGAGTGTCAGAAGATCCAGACCCAACACCTACTCTGACACCTCCCCTTTCTCAGCTTCTGTTTCCTCAACTGTGAACTGAAATCAGAGGTTCTTAGCACTTTTTTTTTTTTTTAAGCCAGGGGATATTAAAAAGCAAACATGGTATGCCATGCAGATCAGATAAATTCAGAGGTGTTCTGGCTGAAGGGATGGGAGAGGCAGAGCTCAGCCCTCTCGTCCTCTCCCAGCAGAGGTTCCTGACACTCTCCAAGGGAACTAAAACAGTCTGGAAGTCACTGGATTAGCTGACCTCTAAGCTCCCCGTTCTGTACACATCTCTCAAGTTCTCGCAGCCCGCCACCTGAGGGAAGCTTACCGGTCGACAGCAATGACCCCGAGCGTGAGCATGCTGGCCGAGCTGATGAGCAGGTAGACCAGGGCGGAGAAGTTGCACCAGACCACGCCAAAGATCCATTCCCTCCGGATGGAGCTGGTCACCACGAAAGGCAGCACCAGCACGGAGAGCAGGAGGTTGGACAGGGTCAGGCTGAAGACGAACTTGTTGCTGAGGGTGAGGAGGTAGGACTTCTTGTACAAGGTGACCACAATGACCAGGTTGCCCAGGCAGACGAAAATGGTGATGATGATGATGGCGATGAACTCGGTGACGATGACACCCCCTGCACCGCCCGCCTCCTCGGTGAGGTTACTCAGCTCCTTCCTGTGGCCGAGGGAGGAGTTGAGGCTCATGGTCAGTGCGCCTCGGCGTGGGGTGGGCAGAGCATGCTGGGCGACTGGAAAAACAAGGCAAGACGAGGAGACAGGAGAAGATTCATCAAATCTCAGCATCTCCACTTTATAGAAGACCTAAGCCAGTCTTCCCCACTCAGGTTCTATAGAAGGGGCTTCTTTGCTGCAACCAACTCTGTGCGTGACCCCTTGGACAGTGCATTCCCCCCTTTTAAACCACCCTATCCCCTTTCCCAGGGTCAGTGGTTCAAAACTTAACATGTATTTAAGAATCTCCTGGAGGGCCTGTTCAAGGAGCTGGTTGTTGGGCTCTACTCCCAGAGATTCTAAACCCAGAGATGAGAGGGGCAGCCTAGGAATCTGCATTTTAAAAACCAGCAGATTTTTAAAATGAGAGAGGAAAGTTAGCAGGTAATTCCATCACAACGGGCCAACTTCTCTCCCATGGTGGACACTTTGTGGACTCCTACTTTTTTTTTTTTTTTTAATTTGCATATGGGCAGGAGGCACCAGGGATCGAACTCCAGACCTCCAACACAGCAGGTCGGAGCTCTGCCTGCTGAGCCACGGCAGCAGCCCTGTGGACTCCTACTTTTAGACCCTTGCTACTTAGTGTGGCCCTCAACCAACAGCCCGAGCAACCCCTGGGAGGTTATTAGAGATGCAGAATCTCAGGCCCTACCTCTGATTTACAGAATCAGAATCCACATTTTAACCCTAGTCCCCAGGTGATTCATATGTACGTTACAGTTTGATTATCATAGGAACTATGCTGAATTTCCTGAGCAGAGATTAATCAAATACAATACAAATTAGGAGACATCATTATTGCCCTCATCAGACATGGTGAAGGCAGGCAAGGATCCAAGCACTAATTATAAATGGGTAAATGGAGTCCCGGGTTGAGGTCTTGGCATGCAGATACCAGTCTCAATAAGGTGCAGTTCCTGCTTTCAAAAAAACTGCCACAATATTTTGGCTAAAATTCAAGGTTGACGTATTTTAACATTAAATCCCAGAGACTAATGTCTCTCAAACTTCTTAGTCTACTTTAGTCATCAAAAAACAAATCCCACAGATCACTTTCCCCCTACACTTATTCCTCTCAAACAGAAAACACCAGCGAGAAGACGAACTGTGGTGCCGAAACCACCTACGCTTGGCAGGAAAACGTTCCCTGAGCCCCTCTGGTGACCCGCCCCCTTCTTCCAAGCACCTTTGACCACAGGGAGCTTGTAGGGTAAGAAGGTGGCCCTTTCATTGATCGGAAGTCCTAAATGCCAGTCCCTTTACAGTGGGCCTCACTGTGCTGAGGATAATACCCACCAGTCCTAGACCTGCTCTCTCAAGCAACGCCAAATAATTCTACTCCCTCTTCCGCTTGACAGCCTTCATATACCTCAAAAAGTTACTTGTTTTCCCTTCTCCATAATAAATCCTTTCCCGATCATTCTTTGCTATACGGTCCCCAGATGCAGTCCTAACTCAGCCCCCCTTGCATTGAACTTACTCAGGCAGGTCTATGATCGTCTTGATCTGGGATCCCCAAAACTGAACATGTCATTGTGGAAATGGTCTAGTGAGTGTCAAACCCAAAGAAGCAATGCCTTCTTCTACTATTCACTCTAAGACCGTTTTTTGTTGCTTTTTTTTAAATGACTATATCATCCTGTTGGACATATATAAGTGTGTAGTGGACTAAAACTCCAAGTTTATATATATATATGAATTCCGGTGAAGGTAGGTGTTCCTTAAATCTTGAACTTAGGAAATGAACATTTTTAAGCTTAGTACAAGACATTTCTGCTGAATTTTATTTTGTGTATTTTGGCCCATATTTCCAGGCTGCTAAAATATTCTGAATTTTTATTTAGTCATGCAATATATCAGTTATTCCAGCATTGTGCCATGAATATATTTTAAAAGAATGCCTTCTGTGTCTGTGTCTTTGTAAGGTTATTTTTGGTTTTGTCTTTATTTGGTGAGTTCTGGTTTTTATTAACTCTCATAAGTAGACTATTCATTAGTGTCTCAAAATAAAATTTCTACATAAGCATATTATTTTTGAGTAAACTAAACAAGTATTTGCATTGTATAACATGATGGTTAAGAAAATGGACTTTGAATCAGTCATTACACAAATATTTACAACTTTACATCATAGATAAAGAATTAATTATCTTAATTTATCAAGAACTCCTACAAATGGAGAGAAAAAAGATGAAAACCTAGATAGAAAAATGGGTAAAAAAAAAAAAGCATTCACACAAAAAAGATATACCAGTGGTACTCAAACATATGAAAAGATACTCAATTTCTTTCAAGATAAGAGAAATGCACACTAAAACCATATTGAAATACCATTCATTTCCTTTCAGAACAGCAAAATTTCAAAAGCTTGGTAGCACTCTGTGGGCAAGACTATGGGGGAAACAGGCACTCTCCTATACTCCGAATGGGAATGCAAAATGGTACATCCCCATAGAGGCCTTGACAATGGCTAATAAAATTACATATTGTTTTATGCTTTGACCCAGAAATTCTATATCTAGGTATCTACGCTGATGATACAAGTTCATAAAATTAAATGACAGCTGCATAAAGTAACTTTATTCACTGAGGCACTAGTTGTAAAAAAAAAAAAAGTTAACTGGAGAGAGGAATCCATATACATACATATATACATAAAAGTATATTTGATTATTTATTAAAAAGAATCATGGACCACCAGGGCACTGGGCCAGCACGCTAAGCACTGCAGCACGGGAAGGCTGCATCCTTCAACTGATGAGTGAGCAGATCCTCTGAAGTCACCCTCCTCCTGGCATCTTGTTACATGAGATAATACATTTTTTAAAAATTATTTTTTAAGTTATTTTGAGTTGCATTTTCTGTTAGTTAAGTCAAAAACATCCAAACTCCCACATTAGGGTTGACGCACTATTTACAGCGGTTTAGCTGAACATTCTCTAGAACTAAGAACACACTGAGTCCTCAGACTGAAAGAGCCCATCAAGCTCTGAGAATAAGTCAGACTAAGTCTACACATCATAATGCAAATGATCAATGCCAAGGAGGCAGAGAAAACAGTAAAAGCAAATTTGCTTATGAAGAGGCAACTGCCACGTAAATTGCAAACTCTTGAGAGGCAAAAACAGAGGCCAGAAAACAGTGGAATAATATCTTCAAAGTACTAAGGAAAAGAACTGTTGTCTTAAAGTTCTATAATATCATTCAAGAGAGAGGGCCAAATATACCTCTGAGGCAAAAAAAAAAAAAAGCCTGAATATGACTAATGACTCTTCATTCAATGATCTACTTAAAGATAAATATCATGAAGAAGGAAACTGAATACAGAGACAAGGGATAGGTACAAGGTTCAACAGAAAAGAAATTGGCAAATATGTAGATAAATCTAAAATCGAACTAAAAATGCTGAAATTTAAATTTTAAATGTTAAACATCAACAACATATAAAAATGGCTAACTCGAGAGCTTTATAAGCAAGCTGAAACTAAAATACTAAGCAAAGTGGGAACTCTGAAAGGCACGATTTAAGTGAAAATATTCTAAGTTAGGAGGTACTCACACTGATTACAGCTGTTTTCCCAGCATATGAAAAGCACCTGACGTCTAGCAGGTACTCAATAATTAGTTACTGATGAATGACTAGCCTTCAAAACTTTAGCATTATTAACTTCTATGTTTTTAACATTATAAAGGTAACAACTAAAAGAATAAAAATAAGATGCAAAACTCCCAATCCAGAAGACGGAAATACGATTAACTATGGACAATAGCTAATAATCTTTCATCAATTGTAACAAAGGTAATTACTGTTTTTAAAAGAGTACAATTATTAAAAAGTGCTATCACCAAGTGTATCAAATGTTCCAGACCAGTGCAAAGTGTTGGTGATGGAGTGATGTACGGGAGTCTGATATTTTATGTATGTTTAGTCTGTAAACCCACAACTTCTCTAATTTAAAAAAAAAAAAAATGGGGTCAGGGGTGGGAATAGAGTACTGCTTGGCCTCATTCCCCTGCAGAGGCCCTACCAGCAGGCATACCAGGGAACTGGGGAATCAGAGCACCCAGGGCTGGATGCTGTCCTGGAAGTCCTGAGCGCCCCTGGTCCAACTCCCATTTCAAGAGGAAGAGGAATGTGGGCCATCGAGCTGCTCACTCAAGGAAAGCCAAAATCCCAGGCTCTGCCAGGAAGCCTGGAGTGGGGAAGGCCCAAGTTGCAGCAAATTGCCCAGAGTGCAGCTTTAAAGAACAAGAAGAGAAGAGATTTGGATTGCCCCCATCAGCAGAGGCTAAGCCAGGGCCTGACAAGCCGGGGCCCATTGAATGGAAGCATATTTAGGTGTGACTCATATCTCTGCTCTCCCAGGTGGTTCTGCTGCCAGACATAAAGGGGTTTCAGAACTCCCACACTCACCCCCTCCCATCCTGGCCAAATAAATCACCTTGAACTGTATGGAACTCCCAAGAAACACCTAGACAGTAACATGACTGAGGTTTTAATACATGGATCAGAAACCATTCCTGAGAAGCAAGGCTACCCCTCAGACAAGTTACCAGGGAAGGCCGAATGTTTACTCGGCTCTACTGCCACTGCTCAGTGTACAATGGTCACTCCTCTCCTGGAACTGCCTTCAGTCTTCCTGGAACTTTCCTGGCAATAGTGACTCATCTCTTGAATTCAATCATTGGCAACAGCTTTAAGTCACTCAGAGCCAAGTCTTGTCACTCAAGTAAGGGATCCATATAAGTTTGGGTTAAAAACAAAGCAACATTAGAGAGTGCTGAGATTGGTACTGCCCAAGAAACCCAAAAACACTTCTGAGTTGCAAGGGTACATGCAAGGATGGGTTTGCTCAAGGTGATTTCCTCCAGGGAAGAACGCATCAAATAGCAAACATTACTTATTTTGTTAGGTAAATTTGGGTATTGAGTACTCTAGTGTCATTTTTTTTACCCGGAACTCTTTCATTTTGACCAATTTATGATAGTCTTCTCTTTTTCCTCCTTTATTCTGCTGTCGTCCTGCATTTGTTAGAAAGATTACATGGTGGTTAAGTGTACGGCTCTGGAACCCAACTGCCTGAGTTTGAGTAAAGTAGGTCCTAGTTATTAGTAAATTAGCTGACTTCTGTTTCCTCATCTAGAAAATGAATTTTACCTTCCTCAGAGAGTTATTGTGAGGACTAAATGAGTTTATTTTAATAAAACATCCAGAACAGTTTCTGGCACAGTGAGCCCTCATTGTATGCTGGCATTTCCATTTGAAAAGGTTACACTGATTTTACTTTGGGAAACCATCCTTTATTTTTAGGCTGTATGCTTTGGGTAAGACCAGAGTCTCTCCCAGTCCCATGGGTCAGCTCTTGTTCTGGGGCTGCCCAGTTCAACAGTGGCAGTGATTGGTCCAGGAGTGGTCAAAAATGACCTCAGGCCCCGGACTCTGGCTGGAACTGTTGGAGAAAAAGCTGGCCAGAATCTCTGACACTACGCAAAGAGAGCCTATCAGCTTATAAAGCTGAGCAAATGAAAGAGAGTGAAAAAACACAAGTGAACCCACAAATGCTGGTGAAATGCTTTGAGTACCTGAATCTTGTTCTTCTCAGTTATATGAATCAGTGAACTTTCTCCTTCATTTATGCTCCTCTGGCTGGGTTTCTGTCACTTGCCACTTAAAGAACCCTGACCGATGTTCTGATACATCATGATCTTGCAAAGACCTATGGGTCCACTCATGAATAGGTGCACACAGTATGTCAAGACTCCACCTCTTTGGACATTGGTACCAGGAGCAAACTTTTTTAAGTTTAGACTGACTCCTCCAGCACAGCTCTGCCTGCCTGTAGCCTCCTTCTTGAATGTTCTCATCCTTTTCTCCTGCCTTGTATCATGGACCTTTCTCACCTGGAAACATAAAGAAGCTCCTCGTCCCCCATCTCTTTGGGATCAGAAGATCTATGTCCCAGTCCGCAAGGCAATGCAAGGAAAAGGAGACTTCTCCTACCGCCACAATGCCTCTTATAAATGAGGCCATCAAAGGGTCAACCTGAGAGCCTATACACAACAGGCCCAAGGTGGGCACTGTGAGGTCTCCAGTGGTCAGAAGGAGGCAGAAGTCTTGACCCCTCTCTAACTAGAAGCCACAGGACAGGGCAAGACACACTTATCCTCTCCTGATTCTGCATTACAGAAAAGTTTCTTTTGGAGTAAGATTTGGATGTCTTCTGAGATCCTTAAATGTATAACCAAGCTGGACAGGTGTTCATTGTCTTCTCCACGACCTGCCCAGAAGCCACCTCCATGTTCCCCACAACTTACTGAAACCAATTTCTATGAAGAGCCAAGCAACTTGAAAAGCTGGAACCACTAGATTTCTTCTTCTAAAGAAATCAAACGCCAACAGGAAGGTACATAAGATGTTAGAATAAGCAAGTCTTCAGGCACGGAAGTATTCCTAAATACCACTTCAAACAAGGCCAGGTAAGGTGGCTGGGATGCTGTACTCTCCAGGGCTCTTCATCTCAGCACCTCAAGGCACTTTATGCACATCAATCAGCAGCTGGGGCAGTGTCGGGGTGGGAAAGGAGGTTCTTATAACCACTTTGTTTTACACTTAAGGTAACTGAAATAAAGAGCATCAACCCCACTCCCAAACCAGGCCACACAATGCATTCAAAGACATCACAGGCACTCTGGGGCACTACCAGGGCTTTGGCCAGGTGCCAGGGCCCACTCCCACACTCGGCTCTTCCCTAGCACTCACATGAAGGTTGTTCCCAGTGATGGCAGGTGCATGGGTTTGGACTCAGCTATCCCAGAGGGACGCAGCCACCCATCCACCTACAGTCTGCTACTATGCACAGGGCTTCGCTCTCTTTCTCACCAGGGCAGCACAAACCTAGTAATATCCTTATTTAAAACCTCTCATTTAACATGTGGACCAGGTCTGCACTCTGGTCTGCTTAGGAAAATGCAACAGGGAAAGGAAAAGTGGCTAGAGTCAGGACACCAAATGATCTATGGTCCCTCTCTAAATTCTTGCCTTGCTACGTAGAGCACCTGGCTTTGACTGTCTCTCTATATACATTATCAATTTGAATACCTCACTACCCTCCACAACACCTTACTGTAAGAGGGGCTGGAAGCTGGAGGCCTGGGCTTTTCTTCCAGATTCTGCCACTGACTCTGACCCTGTCTACACAGGTGTCAGCAGTGAATTTGTCAAGTATCTTTCCAAAATCAAACTCTTGGCTTCTAAGCATAGACATTTCCCAAGGTTCAATTCTTGACCCATTCCTTTCACCTTATACCTCTGAGAATCTCACCCGTTTCCAGAGCTTTACTTGATTATTATTAACTACTAATAATCAGTATTCTCCGAAATGTGTGCAACATACAAAGAAATCTTACATACATCATCTCATTTGGTCTTCCAAATAACTTTGAGAGACAGGAATTACTCTTCTCATTTTAGAGAGGTGGCATAACATAAAGATTAAGAGCAGGCATGGATTCTGGTTCAAATTTCAAAAGAGCCTGGGTTCAAATTTCCCTTGCTGGCTCTGTGACCTTGGCATGTTGATTAACCTCTCTTGGCATTGGCTTCCCCACTGTAAAATAGAAGTACTGAGTGTATCTACCTCAAAGGGTTGTTGGGAGGGGTCAATGAGTTAATAATTAGCATCACATAAATAAGTAGCTATATAAGTAATAGGGAAAACTGAGGCTCAGAAGGTTAAGTGACTAGATCAAGAGAACAGCAGGAAGCAGGTACCCGTGACCCTACTGCTGCAAGTCTAACTTCAATCCATCCACTCACCATAACGGATGGGATTCCACATGGTTTGGCTTCATTTACCTTCCAGATTTCTCTCCCACCAACCCCTTCATGTACTCCCATAGCCAGCTGTGCTATGTGCACCCATCTGTTCCTCTTTAAAAGAAAAATGTCACTCTATAATTCCAATCTGCTTTTGCTATTCTCTGCTTGGAACACTCTCCTTGTTTTAGAATGAATGAATAAAGATTTAATAAGTCTATGATATTTTATTGGCCTAATGACTCTATTGAAAGAGAGAAACAAACAAATAGATAGGAGCAGGTAGTGGCAGACTGGGGTGGGGAGAGAGACTGAGGTTTGGGAATAACACAAAAAATTACCAGGGCATATTCTCTTTAACTTCTCTCCTGCCCAGGGTTTAGAGAATCATGAAATGAATGAAGCCAGCAATCTTCACAGCCTCTCACCCACAGACTGTTAGAAATGAGAATAACCTTAGAAAACATCTAGTCTAGTCTCCTTCTACAACAGATGAGGAATCCAAGGCCCTGTCTGGCACGAATTATTCCTCATGAAGAGCAGTGCAGCAGTTCCTTTCAAAGCTTAGCCCGATGAATTAAACCATGAATTGTGCTGCACCCACCTCAGCAGCTGGGACCCCCAGATTACACAGAAAACAAAACTCAACTCTCTGTTAATCAAACACCTCTGTGTGCAGCATTGGTTGTGATATGTTTGAATGTGAGGAACATTCAGTACTAAGCAGAGTTGGATGCTGAGCCATAGAATATTAGTTGAATTTTTAAAAAGGTCAACAGCTTATCTCCCAGGCTTACATCAGCAATATCAGAAGCTGCCATCATCCCCGTCATGTTCACCAGTCAACAGGACGGGGAAAGGTCCATTTCAGCACCCAAGAAAATTCACCAACAGCCAGCTAAACTCATGATGAAGACAACCCACTTAGGGAAGAGGTTTAGGCCCCAAGAGAAAAACACTTCAGGGAAAGACAAGGAAAGGCAGCTGTGATTTTCCCACAGTCACCCTGAGAGGCTATCACAACATGAAGGTAGAGCAAGCCCTCTCAACAGAAATAACGTCTCCATTTCCATACAAGACAGATTTCTTTCCTTTGCCAAGCCTACTGGGAAGCCCTTTCTAGACCAGGCTATTCCCCTCAGTGGCAGAAGGGCAGAAACACCAGTTTTTCTAGGCCAACCTCAGGTGAGCCTCCACAGACACTGGCCCATGAACTGGGATCCCAGAATATATCAAAAGCAAAGCTGGTTTCTGATCACACAAGATCAGAACTGCCCAAGGTCATTCCAATGCTGCCAAAAGTGGCCGTGGTGATTCAACAGGCAACTGAACCAATGGAGGCCCTGCCCCAGGGCTTATATACCCAGCATCTCCACCTGATGTTGCAGGCATCACAAGCCTAATGTGTCCAAAACCAGACTTTGCGTCTTTCCCTTCTCAAACCTGCTCCTTTCACATTCTTCATCATGTAATGGGACCTCCATCCTTCCAGCTGCTCAGATCCCAAGCTCTATTGAGTCAGTACTCACCCCTTACTTTCACATCCCTTTTCTGGTCCAAAAGCAAATCTACTTTTGATGTATATCTAGAATGAACTATGTCTTACTGTCTCCACTACCACCACTCTGGTCCAGGCTACATTACATCTTCTTTTTCCTGAATTGTTGGGGTTTTACCATCTTACAACATGAAAACTCTCTGTTTTAAGCCTTAAAACAAAGTTCACAAAAATGTATCCTACATTTTCATGTGTTATAAAACAAATTATACAACAAATGTTTTTCATAATGATTCAAGATCATTAAAGACAGACACATATGGAATCTTCTTTTTTGGCATGGGCAGGCTCCAGGAATTGAACCCAGGTCTCCAGCATGGCAGGTAAGAACTCTGCCACTAAGCCACCGTTGCCAGCCCAACATATGGAATTTTGACTTGGAAAAAGTTTAGAGATCAATTCTCGCACAAGTGCTTTCTTTTTCCCCTGAAGAGGAGTTTGTTGGCTTGTCCACAGTCCCTAAGCTCGTGGGTTATCACTGTGAGCCAGTATTATATGATCTGAAATAGTGTCCTCAAGACTAATAAGGATAGTTATTTCCTCTTACACCAAGTGTACCTTGCATATTTTCTATCTCCTTTGCAAAGTTTTTCTGCACCTTGTTTCAATCTCTAGCTGTTCCTATACAAGGTATTCTCATTTGCAGTTTCCCTGGTCAAGCTTCTTAAAGTTTGCATAATGTAAGAATTAACATCCTGACGGAGGACTTCAGTGCAAAGGTCTCCAAGTACGGACTCTCTCATATATATGTCACTTTCTCCTGCACATTTAGGGAGGGCTGATTTCCTACCTCTCCGTATTTTGCCAGGTGGATGACATGTTAACTGTACTTTGTGCAGCATCAGTAACGGTGGTGTCTCCATAAAGAAGCCTGGAGCTCAGCATATAGCTGTAATTTTTTTTAAAGAGGGAAACGCCTGAATATAAAAGCAAAATTGCTCAGTCCTACTGAATTTTATACCACCAGAAAGGCAGGTATGTAAGCTATGCACTGAAGACATACCCATTAGAATTTTTGACAAAGCCAAGTCTAGAGAATATAAATTTCTTGGAGAATCCAAAAGTACATTTGCAGAAGATATTTGTACAGATCTGCATAACAATTTCTAAGGTGGACTATTTCCTGGCTATTTTGCAAACTTTTAATTTTCTCAGTAAGCGATCCCCTAAGTCAGGCATTCCCAAACTGTGGGAGCAGTTTCTGTGAGGGGCCTTTCCACCTATAGGCGTCCCAAGCACTATCTGTAGACCAAATGATATTATATACATGTGTGAACTGCTATTCTTCAAATGTCTACGGATGGTATTGTAGTCAATATAATTCAAATTCATTTTTGTTATTGACTCCCAGCAAATTTTTGCAATTGGTCATTTTCTCCAGTGGAACAGATACTAAAATGGTGGATGGGTGGGGATCCTGGAAAAGGCATGGGCATCCTAAGAAAGCTTGGAGGCCACCACCATAAGTCATCTCCCTCTCCCAGGCCACTTACCTCCTTAACACCACTTACGTGAGCAACATGTAGCTTAACCTTAAGAGCAAAACTCTGAGTCATTCCAGAACATTCCACCCCCACAATGACCCTGACTACCTCTTGCTATCTGCAGTTTTCCTTTTATATTTTAGTTATCCTTTCAGACATGCATGTCTTCTCTTAGTCCCAGGTTTAATTTTAGGTAAAGATACTTTCCTCTCCAGAGAGCTTATAAATTCCTCCTTAATTCCTCCTTTGAATTCCCAAGAGCACTGTGCATGTGGGATAAAATAAATGTTTTATATTCCCTCGACTCATTAATATCCACTTAGACCTGACATAAAAATAGAAAGAATATGGGCTGTGGAATGTTGTCCGCTTCCATGCCTGAATTCCACAGCATCCTGTGCATTTCTCTTAACCTCTCAGAATCTGTTTCTCTATCAGAAAAAAAGAGGTAGGAATTAATCTACTTTATATGATTTGTTGAGAAGATACAAGGTACACACTAAAGCAGCCAGCAAAGTGGCAGTCAGAACATAAACTCAAAAAATGTTTAAGAAAGCTATCCAAGACATTAAACCAAAAAAAGCAATTCTTTTTTTCCCTTCAAATTTTAATGAAAGATGAAGAGGTTTCACTTGACTACTTAACTCGGTGAAACAGGAAGAGAGAAAGGATGCACTGCAACAGACTGTCACAAGGAAGCTTCTCTGGCTCCATCAGGGACTCAAAGCCTTGATATCTGGAACCTAACTGCAGAGTAACTGCAGGCAAGTGTTCCCTCCCAGAGCGGAGCTGCTCCAGGACCTCAGGTGCTCAGCTCAGTCAGGGTCTCCAGCAGCCAAGCAACCCGCTGGGCTAAGGAATGTGCAACTCCAATTTACCTCCATCTGTGCCTGCATGGGTTGGTGTTCCGTGCTTCCTCTGGCTCATATCCTCTCGCCTGAAAGTGCAAATGTCATCTTTTTAAGCAGAAAAGCTAAAGTAATGTCAGTGAAGAGAATCAGGATGACTGGGGAGGGTCTGGAAATGATCCAGCAGAAAACTGTAGAAAACAAGGCAAGCCAGTCCCTACTCCAATAGTCTGCATCTGTGGTTCACGTTGAGGGGTGACTTTGTCCCCTCGGGGGGCATCTGGAATATCGAGACATTTTTCCTCGTCACAACCTGTGGGATACTACTGGCTTCTGGTGGGTAGAGGCCAGAGATGCTGCTATACATTCTACGACAACTAATGACTCAGCCAAAAAATGCTCATAGTGCTGAGGTTGGGAAATCCTTTCTGCAGAAGCAATTTGGGTTCATCTCATGCTATCTTTTACTGTATATACTTATTAAACTGCTCAAAGAAAATAAAACACACACACACGCTCCAGGAAGATATGAGACCTAAGTTATGCTGAGATGGTTATTTCCATCATAAGATAAACTGATTACAATGTTAACTGGTTTTACACTTAATTTTTGTTTTTTGCTCATTATCCTCATAGAATTCAGTAAAGCAATTTAGATCATATTGCTAAAATCGAGTATATTGTGTACAAATGGTTTAAAGTAGTATTCTTTCCGACTACATTTATCTCCTGATGACCATCGGAAACAGATGCCATCATTTATAATCCTGCAAAACAGGGGGTGTCCGCTCCCTCCCAACAGCCACACTGCCACTGGCTCCTGGAGGCGCCTTGTTCTGTGTCCCCTCCCCTCCCAGAGTGTAAGCTCCCGGAGATGAGAGGGTTTGTCCTGTCTTGTTCAGTGCTCCGCCCCAGCTGTACAGTAGAGCTCGGCACCAGGACAGGTCCTCAGTAAGTGTCTGTTGAGTGGCTGAGTGAGGAAGGAGAAGGGCAGGCTTTGGGGCTAGATTACATAGAGTGCTGCCAACCAAGGTAAGGAGTTTGGATTTGATTCTCTGCGGTAGAGGGAGCCACGGGAGTGATGGGACTGGCGTGTTTTCAAAGGTCGCTGCTGCTGGCCGGAGACTGGACAGTAGAGGGCAAGTGAGGAGACAGGGAAACCAGTCAGGAGGCCGCCCTGGAGACCAGGGAGGAGATGAGAGCTTGGGCCACAGTCAGGACAACAGAGGTGGTGAAAAATGATTATACTCACTCATCGCCTTAAAGCTTAAAGATTCCAAAGTTTTAGAGCTTAAAGAGGCCTTCCTGGAAGTTAGTAGAATTCTAGTAATATACATATATTTTTTTAAGTGCATGATCTGGGAATCGAACCTAGGTCTCCCGCATGGAAGGCGGGCATTCTAACCACTGAACTACCCGTGCACCCCAGTATTATCATTTTAAAGATGATGAAACTGAAGCCCAAAGAAGTGAAGTGAGTTGTCCATAGGCATACATCTAAATTTTTTTTCTTTAATTTTGATTGTGGTAAAATAAAATATTATGATATATATATATATCATAAAATTTTCCATTTTAACCTCTTTCACATGTACAATTCAGTGATAGGAGTTATATTCAGAATATTGTGCTACCATCAACACCATCCATTACCAAAACTTATTCATCACCCCAACAGAAACCCTATGCCCATTAAACAGTAACTCTGCACTCCCTACCCTCACCCCAGACCCTGATAACCTATCATCTACTTTCTGTCACTACATATTTGCTTATCCTGGGTATTTCATATATGGGAAATGATAAATTATGTGCCCTTTTGTGTCTGGTTTATTTCACTTAACATGATTTCTTCAAGGTTCATCTGTGTTGTAGGATGTATTAGAACTTCATTTCTTTTTACAGCTGAATAGTATTCTATTGTATATACATACCACATTTTGCTTATACATTCACCTGTTATGCACACTTTGGTTGCTTCCACCTTTTGGCTATTGTGAACAGTGCTGCTATGAACAGGGATAAATGCATACCTAGTTACTAACAAAGCCCACATTTCCTACCTGCCATCAGCACATCTTTGCCCTTACCTGGCCATCCCCTGGCTGGGTTGGGGAATGAAGACAAAAGGTAGTAATACAAACCCTCGTGGGCTATAAAAAGCTCATCCAAGTTCAATAAATGACTACCTTGGCTTCGGGCAAGGTCACCAATACCTTCTAATTAGCAAATCCAACGGATCCTTCCTTGAGCTCTCTGAAGCATCTTGCACCTGTGCCTACTTCTATTTTTCTCTGAGACTCCCTCTTCCCTTGCCCCCCACCCCACCCCCATCCTGCTCCTTCCTGCCCCTCCCTACTTCTGTTCTTTACTATCCTGCCCTGAAAGTGTTACAGTTTCCCAAAATGCTGCCTGGGGCACTATTTTTTTCTTTCTCATCAACAGAGGAAAGTAGCTGTTCACCTCCTCCTGTATCTCTTTCTCATTCCTCTGGTAGTTGCCCCTGAGTTTACTTTAGGGGACACATTTTCCCACTCTGAGACCATGTGGCTTCAGATGTGAACACATGGCCTATGCCTCAGCCAAGCAGCATATTCCAACTCCCTCTAACCCAATCAGAGTTTACAAGATATAATAGGACAATAGCTGGGAGAAAGCCAGCTCCCCTCTGCCACGGGATTTGAACCTGCAGCTTCCCCTTACCATCACAAGGGGAGAGCTTAGAGCCTTAGTATGAAGGAAGGTCAGCACAAAAGGAAATGAGAAAATGAGTGCTGATGAAATTAATCTTGTTCCTTAAATATGAATCCAGCCACACGTGAAGCCAGATATACTCAAGCTTTTTGGAGAAATGAGCCAATGACTTTCCTTTTTTATTTATTTATTTATTTATTTATTTATTTATTTATTTTTCACATGGGCAGGCACCGGGAATCGAACCCGGGTCCTCGGGCATGGCAGGCAAGCATTCTTACCTGCTGAGCCACTGTGGCCTGCCCAGTGACTTTCCTTTTTGCTTAAGCCAATTTGAACTGGATATTCTACCACTTCTAAAAGAGTCTTATCAGATACCTAAGTGATATATATATATATATATATATATATATATATATATATATATTCCTTCTATATACCCATTTTAAAACTAATGCCTCCAAGATCTCCATCTCTAGCCTAGGCAACTCTTCAGAGCTTCAGACTCATATCCAACCACCCACAAGACATTTCCTTCCAGGCACCTCACATACAACATTACAAAATGGAACTCCTCATCTCTGCGTCTCCATCCTTCCCCAATATGCCTCTGTTTTCTCTACCCAAATAAAACATCAAAACCACCCAATCACTAAAGACTGAAACCTAGAACAATCTAGACAACTCTTCCCAGGTAATCCTTACGCTAAGGTTCTATTAGGCATTTTCTGACTGTGTGGCCTGGCTATATTAATGAGCATATATGGGACTTGGAATTCCATACTTATTTCCCAGAGTGGTTGTCAGGACTGAGTGAGATAACGTATGGAAAGCAATAAATGTTGGTCTGTTCCATTCCCGATCATGGATATCCAATGTATCCCTAAATTTTGAGTCAAAACTTAATCCTCATTTTTCATTAACCCACTCAGCATCCCCACTCTCTTTCCCCTAAATTACTACTAGACATTGCTATTTTATCTTATCATCTTTGATCTCACCTCCTTTCTGATCAGTCCCCCTGCACTGTTGCCAGAGTGATTGTTCCCAAACACAAGCCTGATCATGCCATGTCATACCCTGCCACCTGCAGAATTTATTTAATTTGCAGTTAATACAGAGGCCTTTGTTGTCTGTCCCCTCCAGACCTCACATGCATCCTCCATCTCAGCTTTCCCAAATCACTTGCAGTTCTCCAAATACTACTATTCCGACTTCAGAACTCTGTACCCTGTTCCCATTCTCCAGAAGGCCTTTTCTCCTGCTTCACTCACCTGTAGAAAAACTCATTCCTAAGACCTGGCGAAAAAAGTCACTGTAAAATTAAAAGAAAATACCAATGCTAACTTGGCTAAAGAGGCTCACAGACACGTTCTAACCTTCTGACCTCCCTGGTATCACAGAGAAAAGGTAAACTGAAAATTTTAAAAGAAATGAAATAGTAATTACAAATATTTTTAAACAGAAGAAAAAGCAAAGAAAGAACGGAGAGCGGAAGACAAGAGCGGCCTTTGAAAGCAAGATGGAAAACCTGAAGCCACAAAGAAAAATGATGATAGATTTAACCTCATAAAAATTTTGAAGTTCTGTGCTATCACAGATAAAATAAGCAAAATCGGGAGAGACATAATATGTAAAATATTTGACTGATTAACAAGAAAAGAATTAAAATTCAGAATTTAGAAAGAGCCCCAGAAATCAATGAAATTATAAGCTATTCAAGAAAGATGAACTAATGGATAAAGTATAAATCAATTAAACTTTTTTTTAGGGTTAACTTGGAAGACTACCAGCATTTAAAGTGTACGTACATACTCTACTTGGCAGTTATGGAGTATAAATAAAAATTTTAAATATACATACCCTTTGACCTACCAATTCCACTTCTTAGAATCGTTTATCCAGAAATATCCTACATGAGCACAGGAAAGTATATACAAGGATGTTCACTATAGCATTGTTTATAATAGATCAAGATGGAAACAACCTAAGAGTCCATCAGTACAGAATTATTTAAATAAGTTACAGTGAATCCACACTATAAATACTTTGCAGCCATTAAAAAGAATGAATTATATCCATGTTACTGATATTAAAGACATCCAAGTCAAATTAAATCAAAAAAGGAAATCATAGAGAATTTTTATTACCGCCACTTAAGTATTTTTGTAAAAGTATATTCAATATATTTGGGTTGGTCCTGAAGTCTGGAAATGTAGATAATATTATTTTTATCATGTTTTATAATATAATATAAATAAACTTGTATTATATAATCAACTATATTTCTGGACCTAGTAGGCATATAATTATGTGATGAAAAAGAGCTGGAAAGAAATACATACATAGTAGTTACTCTTAGGTGGGGGGTGAGAAGGGAAGGCAGGTGGAAGGGAGCATTCACTTTTCATATTTATTTCTACATTTAAAAATTTCTGCATTTAAAAAATATTCTATAATAACTCATGTTTTTAAAAAACTTACTATATTCCAGGCATGTTTTACATTATTTACCCAAGATCACAAGTTTGAAAGTGGCAGGGCTGGGAAGCAGGCTGACTACAGACTGTGCTCTCAAAGCCATGCACTCTCACCTATTACTTGAGTATAAAACAAACACAAGCCAAAATGAAATTCAAAAGTACCTCCTCACTGAAGCCATCACTGTTCTACCCCCTGCCAGATTAGAAACTCCTTCCTTCATGCTTCCGGTGTTTCCTGAATATATGTGCCATGAATGTCATCCTCTCACCTGCTGGCCATATAAAATGGCCAAGGAAACAGATAAAAACTAATTGTAAGCACACGCTCTTGGAGTAGGACTGAAACATAGACAAGAATAAGTAATGGTTGAATGAATGAAATATCGAGTCACAAAATCAATTCTTCCTGCAAACTCCAGGCAGCAATAGCAGCTATCTCCAGTCTGGAGAATGTTGTGTTCTTAATGAAAAAACAGCAAGATACCACTTCTCCCATCCAGTCATGCTTTACTGTATCTCAAAATGACAAGTGCTTCCTACAGTATAACACAAAGGTTGCAAACTGACAGCCTGTAGGCCACGACCAACCTGCAAACATAATTTGGTTGCCCTGCACATTTTTAAAAAAACATTTTGAATTGGTTGCCAGTTTTAAAAATATGGGGCCTTTTTTCATAAAAATACTTACAGCTGCTCCACAAACTCAGATCAGGAGGCAAAAATGTGCTGGAGTTTTACCCCACCTGTCACAGTGGGATGGAGGCAGGGCACTGCCCACAACCCCCACCCAGCCCTCCTCCTGGACTCAGGCCAGAGGCAGTGGTGGAGGACCACAGAGCTTTGCCTCCTTCTGCTGACATTTAGGTCAGCTCCAGTTCAGCCCACTCTGTCTTTTACTGAACCCAGACAAACCTCACACCCCTCTGACCACACAGCCCTCCCCCACCTCTCAAAGGACTCCCATAGCAAGAGCTGCAACACAAAACGAATGCTTTTGGGTACCTGAGGCCTTGCACTTTGTTTCTAAAATCCCACGCAGGTCTCTTTATGAGACCTCATACATCTCCCAAGAGCTGTAGGGCAGGGAGAAGTCCTGAGTTAAGGCCCTCCTTTGTGATGAAGGCCATGTGAAAAGTGCTGCCAAGTCAATCAAAAGATCTGAGTTGGATCCTGTCTGCTCACTGGGTGAGGTACTTCTCCCTGAATCTCAGTTTTTCTTCACCTATAAAATAAGCTACTAGGGCTTATTTCACTGGGCTGTTGTGTGAATGAAATTTTTGAAATGTACATGCAAATGCTTGCAAACACCTTAAAAGTACAAAATGAGATGTGGACTGGCACAGTAAAGGGGGCACTCTGGAAGAACCGACAGAAGGAGGTCGCAGGAATGACAGTTAAAGAGAGTCGTGAAGAGACCCTGTTGGGGTGATCGAAGTTGCCTTCTATCTTTTCTTTCTGACCAGGGGCTTGGAAAATGCCTCTCCTCACTTGCTCCCAGTGGCTGCAGTACGATGAATTTACTCGATTATACGGAAAACCCATGTATTTCCCTAGGGCGGTAGCTCCCAGAGGCTCATTTCCAGGTCCTGATCCCAGGGGGAATAGAGGCTGGGGCTGAATCCCAGGCCAGCTGGACCCGCAGGAGGCGCACGGATGCCCGTCCTCCCTCAGCCTCTGGCTACATTGAGATATTTTCTCCTGATGTTACCATTATCCCACTGGATAGATCAAGAAATCGAGTTCCTTTCCCTCCAAAACCACACTTTCTCCCTACTTCACAGGGAGGAGGATCAAATGACCTGCTCTTCAAAGCACTTTGCAAAACGGAGGAAAGAAACATGAACAACAGAATTAGCCCCTTAAATGTGATCTAGGTATTCCCAACGTAAGGCTGTGTGGTTACTGGCGAGGCTACAGAAGCGCACGAGAATATCCTTTGTTATCCAACCGACGTTCCCATCCCACATGCCTTTGTCAAAAGGTTGCACCGGAATTCGGCTCCCGCCCAGAAGGCGCCGAGCGCTGGCCAACGCCCCCCAAAGCGAACCGAATCTCGCCCTCGCGGATCGGACCCGCCGAGGCGCCCACCTCGCCGGGCAGGGACCCGCCGCGCCACTGCTGGACGCGCCTCCCGCCCAGGCTCGGGGAGACAGATCCCTGAGCCCGAAGGGGAGGATGTGGCTCACCTGGTCCTCTCCGATCCCAGCCGGGGGTCGAGACCGCTTCGCTCCCACCCTTCTCCCCGAGCAGGGCGTGGAGCCTCCTGGCCGGAGGGGGCACGGCCCCGCGCACCCAGGTCTCGAACACGCAGCGATGCCCTCCCTTCCTCGGGGACATGAAAGGGAACCTTCGGGCGGCGCCGAAAAAAATGGGGCGAGCTGCACCCAATAGAATGGGATAGGCCTCTCAGAAGCTCCCGGCGCGCCCCCAAGATCTTCCCACAAAGCGCCTCCAGCTCTCCAAAGCAAGGCGGAGGTGCGGCCGGGAGGTCAGCCCCGGCCTCCAGGATCGCGCAGGGAGGGGGAAAAAAAAAAAAAAGTGCCGTGGGGGGGCGGGGAAGCGTGGGGGAAGGGGGCGCGGGGACCCTTCCCGGCCCGCGTCCCCGCGCGCCCTCCTCTCCTGCACAATGAACTCAGACCCGCTCCATCCCGGGAAGCCTCCCTCTGCCCCAGCCCGCGCCCTTCTCCCTCCCTATCCCCCACCCCCACGGTGCTCACCGAGGAGCCGCCGCCGCGGCAGCTCAGGGCCCGGCCGGGCCGCCTCCCCGCCTCGGCCGCCGCCGCCGCCGCCGCTTCCTTCCTCCCGGCCGCGCTCGGGGACTGGAGGTTTCGGGTTTCAGCCCGCCGAGCCCAGCTTCGCTCCTCCCGGCGCCTGCCACCAGCACGCGGAACGGGGCCGGCCGCGGGCCAAGTAACTTTGTAGCGTTCGCGCCGCTCCTCCTCCTCCTCCTCCTCCCCCTCCGCGGCCCGGCGGCCCCGGGCGCCCAGCCCCGCTCCCCCTGCGCCCCGCGCGGCCCCGCCTGCGCCCCGCGCGCCGCCGCCCCTCCCCGCCCGGGTCGCTGCCGCTTTCCATCCCTCACGCCCCTTCCTTCGGGTCTGCCCTCCTTTCTTGGCCACTTCTTTTCCTTTCCTTCCCACGACCAGCCTCGGCTGCTGCTCTTTGTTTCGTCCTTACCCTCTCGGTTCAACTCACTTTTCTTTCCTCCTTGTGGTCCCTGCTCAGGCCTTCCCTGTTCCCGTTCTCGCGTCCCAGTTGTAGCCGTTGAGATGTTTCCTTTTCAGATTCCCTCCACATCACACATGCACTTTCGGATTCTTTTCCTGTAAGCTCCACGCAGTCTGCCTGCGGGCATCGACTTCTCCAGGCGTCGCCCTCCCTGTTCACCCTTCCTTCATCCCCTCCAGGTGTACGAGGATCTGCCCGGCACTGTCCTGGGCCCTGGGAAAGTCACGGTGAATCAAGTACGAAGGCTGCCTTTGAGGAACCCGCAGCGTGTGTGTGTGTGTGTGTGTGTGTGTGTGTGTGTGTGTGTGTGAGCAGTGATTCACAATACTGCCATATACTTCATCTGAACCAAAGAGCAATAATTACAATACAAAGGCCAGGGCACCGCCAGCTTAAAAGTGGGAGCAATTTCTCCTCACAATTCGATTATTTATTTATTTATTTGTGCACGGGCAGGCACCGGGAATCAACCCAGGTCTCCAGCATGGCAGGTGAGAACTCTGCCACTGAGCCGCTGTTGCCCGTCCATAATTCAATTATTTTTTTTCCCTTCCTCACTCCGCATGTTCTGTACTCGCCTCCAGGGTCCTGCTTTTTTTTTTTTTTTTTTTTTTAACGGAGTAATCTTAATGAAAAGTTGAGGTAAACAGTAAAACTGCTTTAAAAAAAGGAAAGAAGCAAGAATAAAGAAACGACATCAAAAATAGGAAAGAATTTATAAAGCCCAGTTCACTTAGAGCAGGATTTGAGGTCGTCTGAAATCCATCTGCTTTGATAAATGCATTAATTATTCCCTTGTCTAGGGGCTGACACTGTGGGAGCTGCTTCCTTATTATTATTAGGCCACTGAGGCACCATTTAGAGCAATAATTTACAATCTAGCACCTGCCAAACACCCAGCTTGCTTCAGGGACAAACGGAATAATAGGGAGAAAAAAGTAAATGGATGCCTTAATATTCCTAAGGGAAATATCCTTTATTTGGTCATAAAATGGAAGCTGAAGTTCCTCTTAACATGTAGGTCACCCAGCCAGCCAGATGCTTGAAGGAACTTAAAGCAGTTTGCTCTCAAGTGTATTTTAGATATGTATTCTGAAATCCCTCGTTATTTCTTTAATTTGCGCTGACTCACACAGGCTCAGCTTTGTGACCCTGGGGAAGTTAACCTTTCTGAGTATCTGCTTATTCATATATAAAATGGGGATACTCATGCTTGCCTATCTGTGCAATTGAAATATTAAATAAGATAATATGAGTAAATCACCCAGGGTCATAGAACCTAAGAACTAAGTCTAAAAGTTGGTATTCAAGGAAGATCTAAAAATATATGCCATAGACTGGTGTGAGGAGAATGGAAATCAAAGAAAAAACAATTACAGCTTTTTCAGCTCCATATCCATCTCTGATGAGAAAGATAGCCTTCACACTGAGCAGCATTTGCCCATACTAATTCTATTTCATTTTTAATTCTTCAACTGAAAACATTTTTTATGCTCCTGCTTATTATGAAATATATTATTTATCACAAAGGCTTTCCTTCCCATAGAACATACACTCAGAACTTACTTTGCATTCAGGGATAGGAACTGCTGCCAACAAATGCATTTTTTCAATTGCTCTCAAGATTTTTTTTTCTTTTTCTAGAGCTAATATTGAGCTGTGAGTAATATTCAGCCAGACTTAGGGAAAATATATAAAGATTATTATTAAAATAATAATCTAACTTTATATCATTGTACAGGTGGCAGTCATTAAATGGATTTTGGGCAAGAATTTAATTTTTTTTCCAAAAAAAATGAAGAGAGGTACATAATAAATTCTCATTTTCCAAATCAGTTTCTCGAACCATTATCTTTTGGGGCCTCGAAAGACTTCTAAATTAAGATAATGAGAGGCCTCATCCAGTTGAATCTTAAATGCTTGTTGAAGAATCTACATATGATTAAACATCTTTTATATAGAACATTGTTTCAATCCAGCAGTCCACATAAACTGGTCAAAGCAAAGTTGTGACATATGCCGTCTGTTCAGAATGGAATATTATCCCCCAAATCTTCCCTTCCTACTCAGCTTAAATTCCACCTCCTAAGAGAAGTCTTCCCTGACCAATTCAAAATAAGTTCATTAACCACCTCTCCTCTCTCATAACTCTTAGATACAACACCAAAAGACAACCAATAAAAGAGAAGTTTGATAACTAGTCCTCATCAAAATTAAAAACATAGTGTTTCAAAGGGCACCATCAAGAAAGTGAAAAGATACCCCCACAGCATGGGAGAAAAAATTTGCAAGACATATATGTGACAAAGGCCTTGTATCCAAAATATATAGACAACTACAACTCAATAATAAAAGGATAGCTAATCCATTTAAAAATTGGGCTCAGACAAAAGAAAACTACGAAATAAAAAAAAAAGAAAAAAAACAAAAAATTGGGCTAAGGATCTGAATAGATATTTCTCCAAAGAAGATAGGCAGATAGCCAATAAGAATGTAAAAATATGCTCAATGTCATTAGTCATTAGGGAAATACATATCAAAACCACAATGACCTCTACTTCACACCTACAAGAATAAATGTAGTATAGTTAAAATGTACAGGGTTTCTATTTGGAATGATGGAAAGGTTTTGGTAATGGGTGGTGGTGATGGTAACACAACATTGTGAACCTACTTAGCACTGAAATATATATCTGAATATGAGTAAAAAGGGAAATATTAGGTTGTATATGTGGTAACAATATAAATTTTAAAAATATCCATGGACCTACACTACACAGTGAACCCTAAGTTAAACATGGTCTGTAGTTAATAGTACAATTATGAGAATGTGCTATCAATTGTAATAAATATTCTAAACCAACACAAGGTATTAATAATAGGGTGGTATATGGAAATCCTATATTTTATGTATGATTGTTCTGTAAACACACAACTTCTCTCATTAAAAAAAAAAAAGGCATGGGAAGGCTAAAACCAAATCAGATTTTGCCTTTATTAGGATTATTCAAATCTACATTAATTTGCATAATTAATTTTGGGGTTCGTTGCTATTAAAACTATGCTTTATTCAATGAAAGTTCCTTAATGCTGCTATGCTTTCCTATCTACTAAAACGACTTTTTCAATCTCAATATTCTAAACCCTTGGTAAGGAGAGTTGTATGTCGTTTGCTACTAACAATGAAGTATCTAAGTTTATGAACTATTTCCTTTTGTTATAAATTTGAACATTTGTAGTTACTTGCATTCCCATATGCAGTCATGAGTGGAAGAGAATTAGATGGGGTTACAGGACTCGCACATTATTCTCTGCTTACTTTACAGGGTCCCAAGCCATAATCTGAAATATTCATAGGGGATGTGTGACAAAAATGTTAACCTCGTTTTCATACCTTTCTATTATAAAGATCTCTTGTTCAGAAAGGCACTCTCCGGTACCTCAAGTGAAGGCAACCAGGCCAACTCTCTCTTTCACATTGTTCCATATTGGTCTTCTCATTTATTCATTCATTTCTCATTCACTTCTAATTATATGATACTTTTCTTGTTTCTTTCTTGAAAAAAAAAAACAGAAAATGAGTGTTGATGAAGATGTGGAGAAATTAGCACCATCATACATTGCTGGAGAGAATGTAAAATTGATGCAGCCACTTTGGACACAGTTTTCCAGTTCATCAAAATGCTAAACATAGAATTACTCCTATGACC
>PVIY010007981.1:0-50885 GCA_004026745.1 Myrmecophaga tridactyla
GATTTAGCATCACTAATTGCAGAAGACACTCCCCTTTGGCTGATTACAAATGGAATCAGCTGTGGATGCAGCTGACGTGATCATGACCTAATCCTATGAAATGTCCTCATTGCAACAGGCAGGCTAGCGCTTGCCCAATCAGATAAACAGGTACCACAACTTGGCCAAGTTGACACGTGTCCCTAACCATGACAGCAAGATTATGACATAAGGCTGGCGAGCTGATATACCCCTGTGGTAGGACAGTGAAAGTATGTTGCTGACCTTGCCAGATGAAAGCAAAGTGTTTCTGATGGTCCTTACTAATAGCTATTGAGAAAAATCATTTGAAGATCAGTAGCTGCATACCAGGTACCAGGGGATGTATTGATTTGCTCAAGCAATGACACCACATCTGGAACAGCAGCTGCAATTGGAGTTACCACCTGGTTGAGCTTACAATAATCCACTGTCATCCTCCAAGACCCATCTGTTTTCTGAACAGGCCAAATAGGAGAGTTGAGTGCGGATGTGGTGGGAATCACCACCCCTGCATCCTAAAAGTCCTTAAGAGTGGCAGTAATCTCTGCAATCCCTCCATGAATCTGGTATGGCTTCTAATTTACTATTTCGCTTGGTTGGGGCAGTTCTAGTGGCTTCCATTTGGTCTTTCACACCATAATAGCCCTCACTGCATGAGTTAGAGAGCCAATGTGGGGATTCTGTCAGTTGCTCAGTATATCTATACCAACTATACATTCTGAAACTGGGGAAATAATTATAGAATGGGTCTGGGAGCCCACTGGACCCATTGTGAGATAGACCTGAGCTAAAACTCCATTGATCACCTGGCCTCCATAAGCCCTCACTCTGACGGGTGGACTAGAGAGATGTTTTGGGACCCCTGGAATTAATGTCACTTCTGAACCAGGTCTAATAATCCCCGAAATATCTGATCATTTCCTTTTCCCCAATGCACAATTACCTTGGTAAAAGGCCATTGATTTCCTTGGTGAAGGCTCATTGGAAGATTAATAATGTAAATTTGTGGCAGTGTAACAGGGTTCTCCCCCAAAGGGACCTGGCCTCCCCTTCATTCAAGGTGCTCTGGGTTGGTAAACTGTTTCAAGTCTGGAAATTGATTAAGGGGCCGTGACTCTGTGTTTTTGTAATTCAGGTTGGACTTCTGTTCCCTTGACCTAGAACTCTTGTTTATACATCTCGAACAAGAATTTAGTAGACTGCCCTTCTATTGTATTTCTAGGTACCCCATGATTTACTAGCCAATGCCACAAATCTCTGTGAGTCATACAATTTTGACTTCTGCTTTGAGTTTTCTGTCTATTATAAAAGCCACGTCTACCCTGTCTCTGGCGATTAAGTGCTGCCACATGGCTTCTGCCAACTCAGGATCCTATCATCCCCATTGTGTTTAAGGATTCCAGCTCAGTGACAGCAGTTCCTACAGTAATATCTGACCAACAGAGAAGTGCAACTACAGACCTCTTCAGGGATGATGGTGCTAGTCTCATAAATTTATTTCTCACTGTTCTGGTAAAAGGTGCATCCTCTGGACATTCCTGGGGTGTAAGAGCAGGCTTTGCATGATAAATCCACTCTAACATTCCAATCTCTCTAAGCCTCTGGATCCCCTCATCTACATTATACCAGGGCAGTTCTGGCATTTCAACCTCAGGTAACGTCGGCCACCTTTTGATCCGTGTTTCACCCAACCATCCAAACAAACTGTTAATAGATTTTCTAACCCCTTGAGCTATAACATTGAATGCAGAATCTCTGCTTAGTGGGCCCATATCAATAAATTCAGCCTGATCCAGCCTTATATTCCTCCCACCATTATCCCACACCCTTAAAATCCATTGCCACACATATTCCCCTGATTTCTGTCTATATAAATTGGAAAACTCACACAGTTCTTTTGGAGTATAGTGTACCTCCTCAGGTGTGATACTTTGTATCTCACCTTTAGGGGCCTGTTGGGACTTAGTAGTCTAGTCATAGGTTTGGCTGAAATGAAGGGCAGTGGGGGTGGGTCATGAAAAGAATTAGAAATATCTTCCAAGCCATTTGCTTCAGGGCCTTCATTTGCAGTTTCATCTGGTGAAACAGGATTAATTACTCCAGGGCTAATCCCTTCAGGAGGAGGTTGGGTGGCCAACTCCTCAAGGCAGGCTGGAGGTGGGGCAGTTAGGTCCTCAGGGCATACTATTACAAGGTTATCTAGAGAAGACTCAGCATTATCTAGGGTTTTGACCTCACCCCCAACATCATTATCAATCCATATGTTACCATCCCATTTTTCAGAGTCCCACTCCTTTCCAATCAATGCCCTCAATTTAATGGCAGACACCATGCAACATTGAGATTTCAGTTTATGTTGTAAAGTTGCCACTCTAACAATAAGATTCTGAGTCTGATTTTCAGAGATTTCAAGTCTACAGCTACAGGAAATAAGATTTTCCTTCATGATACTCATAGAAATGTCTACATCTGTAAGACAGCACTTAAGCTTTTCATTTGAAGGCTTAAGTGCATCCCTTTCACTCCTTAATATAGCCATTGTATCTAACAACAGCCAACCAACATCTTTATAACTCTTATTTCCACAAAACTCTGTAAAGGTGTCAAAAACATTATCCTCCAGGCCCTGGCTTCGTACAAGTGAAGCATTAGGAGAATCAAATGGTGTGGATTGGGAGTGTCATTCTGATTATGGGAATCAGAGTCCTTATTGTCTCTGAGTCCAGTCAGAGTAGAAACCATTCATAAAAACCCATTTTTAAGATTCTGTCTCTTAAGAACCACTCCTGGTACCAAGATGTATTAGTTAGGGTTCTCTAGAGAAACAGAATCAACAGGAACACTTGCAAATATAAAATTTATAAAAGTGTCTCACATGACCACGGAACACAGAGTCCAAAATCCACAGGGCAAGCTGTGAAGCCAGTGACTCCAATGGAAGGTCCGGACGAACTCCACAGGACAGGCTCACCAGCCAAAGCAAGAATAGAGCCTGTCTCTTCTGAATCTTCCTTAAAAGCTTCCCGTGATTAGATTAAGCAACACTCATTACAGAAGACACTCCCCTTTGGCTGATTACAAATGGAATCAGCTGTGGATGCAGCTGGCTTGATCATGATCTAATTCTATGAAATGTCCTCATTGCAACAGGCAGGCCAGCCCTTGCCCAACCAGACAAACAGGTACCACAACTTGGCCAAGTTGACACATGAACCTGACCATGACAGACGGTCAGGAGAGAATACTTATGATGCCTCCTGGGGTGATGCCATGCTGCTGCAGCCAGACAAGGTGACAGGAAATCACTACAAACATAAACTTGTCATTTCTACCTCATTTAGCCACTTGGAAGCCAGGGTCCAGGGAAGTCACTGCCATGGTGTTCTCCTATCGACGTGCCTATGTCGGGGAGGAGAGATGAGTTTTCTATGCTCCTCTGTGGGTCACATTGTTTGTGTCTTAGAGGGGGTTGAGCAATCCCTTTGGAAGTTTACAAACCCCACAAAGCACTCGCTCAGCGCCTGAGGCCAGGGAAGGACTCAACTGAATCACACCCACGGAGGCGCACCCATCCCAAGGCCACAGCAGGAAAGGCCCTCCAGGGGAGGTGCAGGCTGAGCCCAGAGGTGTACAGACCCTTCAAAGGCCTGATCCCTGCCAGAGCTGCACTGATGTCAGACCCCAGTGCTCCAGGCCAGCCAGGTGCCCATCTCTGTGGCAGGAATGGATCCAGGTTTCAAGATGGGTATCTTCGGGGAGCATTCCTCCCTGACTGTGGGGATCTCCAGGCTCACCTCACCCAACGGGGAGTCCTCGAACGTCCCACAAGGTTGGTTAGGGCTTGGTGTGCAGCATGGCATGCTCTCAGCAGCCCTCCAGGGCATAGCAGTTTCCTCTCCTTGACTTTCTTCTGGAAATAAAGCTAATGTTCTATTTCCCATGGTTGGAGGATAGAACTAGAGACTTAAAAACTCACTGACAATTCATAATGGAATCTATATAGAAATGTTCTTGTGGTGTTGATTCACCAAAGCTTGCAGGAGACCCAATACGTTTAAAGTTGTAACACAGAAACCAAATGGTGCAGCTCTGGCACTATGCCCACCCATAGTGGGCATAGTGAAAGCTGTAGCCTTCCTGATGGGTTGTGGTCTCTGCTCTCTGCCAGAACACTGTGGGACAGAGTCGTCCTCTCGGGCAGTCACAGGAAGGAGTCAGGGCCTTGGGAGGCCTGGCCGCAGGGGAGAGTACAGTCCCCACCTGGGACACGCAGCCTGCCCCCCTCCTACAATTCCTCCTTGGCTCCATGCACCTTCCATGACACCTCCCTCTCAGGACAGGCCAGTCCCAATCTCGGGACCTGGGGACCTCGCCAACCAATGACTTAAGACAGCTATACCCCCAAGGCCCCAATTGGCTCTTCAACCTGACTCACCCTTAAGCTCCGCACAGGTGGACCACTGCCCCCTGCTGGGGGTAACAGGCATTCACATTTAATCCACAGTTGGACTTTGTGGGCCTTCCCTCCCCCAGGATTGCTTGGCCCCTCAGGACTCAGCCATCGACCCAAACCCATTCACTGAGCACAACACCCCAGAAAGGTGGAGGGACTGCAAGGGCTGCTCCAGATCCTTTCCCCAGCAGCCTCACTGACCACAGGACACCGTGGCAGAGGCCACACGGAGGTGGGTGGGTGTCCATGCACTTCCAGTGAAGATGTGTCCCAGGGGCGGCACAAGCAAAGGCCATGGGGTAGGAACATGTACGTTATTCTAAGAACTGCACAGGACCCAGCAGTGTGGCTGGGACCAAGGACCAAGGTGGGACCAGAGATGCTCTGGGGGAGGGGGCCCAGGCTGGGAGGTCCTTGAAGGCATTATGTCATAGGCATTTTCTCAGGGAAATGAGAGCCACAAGAGACTGAATTGGGGAACAGAGGGCAGGTCAGGGCTCGCTGCTGCCAGGTGGGGGCCAAGTGGGACAGCTTGGGGGCCAAAGGCTGCGTGCAGTGCCATCTCAGTGACCCAACCACTCAGACCGCATGGGTGCCAGGGCATCTACTCCAAGAGCCCCTAAGCCTCGGCTGATCCCTGCAGCTCTACCTCGGACACAGACCCTACTGACCACCACTCCTCACCTTCACCATCGTCCTCCCCGTGGGCCAGCAGTGAAGCCCACTGGATGCACTGGCTGAAAGCAAGTGAAGTGACACAGATCTTTCTCCAGTGCTCCTTGTAACAGATGAGAGCTGGATGGAATGACTCCTTGGGCTGCACAGGCCTGGGCTGAGCAAACACAGGCCGCCTGGAGGGGAGGGAGGCAGCAGTAGCAGCAGCAGCAGCTGCTGCTGCTGCTGGTAACATTTAGGTGCTGTCCACACGCAAGTACTGTCCACATGCAGTGTTGTCCACACTCAGTGCTGTCCTGAGCAGCCAGCACTGTCCAAACCCACACTGTCCTGAGAACCCAGCACTGTCCTGAGCATCCACCACTGTATACACCCCATGCTGTCCTGAGCACCTAGCACTATATACAACTTGTACTGTCCTGAATACCCAATGCTGTCCAAACACCACAATGTCCTGAGCACCCCGCACTGTCCTAACACTTGGCCCTGTCCACATCTGTTGCTGTCCACACTGGATACTGTCCTGAGAATTCAGCAGTGTTCTGAGAACCCAACGCTGTCAACACCTCGTGCTGTCCTAAGCACCCAATTATGTCCACACATCACACTGTCCTGAGCACCCAACACTGTCCTAGCACTTGGCCCTGTCCCCCACACCTGGCACTGTCCACACCTAGCACTGTCCACACCCCATACTGTCCTGAAAACTCAGCGCTGTCCTGAGCACCCAACACTCTCCACACCCTGCGCTGTTCTGAGCACCCAGCAGTGTATAAACCCTGTGCTGTCCTCAGCACCCAATGTTGTGCACACATCACACTGTCCTGAACACCCAGCACTGTCCTACACTTGATCCTGTCCACACCTGGTGCTGTCCACACCTGGCACTGTCCATACCTGGCACTGTCCGGGGCAGGCCCACCACATACATGGCCTCACCTAAGCCCACCAAGCTGTGGCTGACAAAGCACAGTCACAACGCTGAGCTCAAGGACTCACCCCAAGGCCTGGATGAGTGCCCCTCTGGCCGCCATCCACTACTGGATGAGAAGCCACACAAGGGAATGTCCCAGAGAGTACCCGGAGGCTGGGCTGGGCCCAAGACCCAGCCCACAGGGGACAGCAGCCCCAGGAGGACACACTCAGCTCTGAAGACCCAGCCACACAAGGCGCCCTGCCTCACCCCACCTCCCCACCCCATGGGCCCCTTCCCTCCTTGATACCCCCCAAAAGATCTTCCTTTCTCCCCAATTGAACCTCCCAGCCTCATGTTCCCGAGGCCGAGCTGGCCATCCAGCATGGAGTCCTGCAGGGGAAAGCTTCCTCCATGCCAGCCCATGAGCACTGCCCTGTTCCCCACCACAGGGTGGCTGTGGGTGCTCTCAGGGACCAGAGCTGATGGGCCTCCTCCCTCTGTGACAGCACCCCCTGGCCCCCGCCCGGGGCCGGGACATCCTTGGCCCACATCTGACCACATGGTCTCAACGAGGCCTTGGTGCACTGTTCGGACAGCTGCAGAAGCCCCCTGTCCCCCGAAGTGCCTGGCTTCCCCCAAGGACATGCAGTTGGTGGGGGTCTGGTGAGCTCCTGGGCCAGGGTGGCAAGTGGGGGCCCTGGGCAGGCACCCGTGAGCCAACAACACTCACCCTGTCACTTACGGTGTGATGACCAGAACTCAGGGCCAGACCACAGCTCTGGGGCCACCTCCTGGCAAAGTGGGGGCCGACAGCGTGCAAGGCTGGACCTTGGGGGGCTCAGGTGAGGGACAGAACTCCAGGTCAGGGCCCCCACCCCACCTGCTGCCTCCAAAGGGTCAACTTCATTCTGGGAACAGGCCAGGACTCTGACCTCATTCATATTTGTGACAGCATTTATGTACAAGACAAATGCATTTCCTCTCTCAATTAATGGCCTATTCTTTGAACCAGACTCAGCTAAAAAAATATTACTCTACCACCATTAATATAAAACTTAAATTTCCCTCCTCTAACAGGCAGAAGCCAGTGGGCTGGGGTGGGGAGGCTGACCCCACCAGTGCTGCCGAGCCCTCCCGGATACCCTGGAGTGTAGGATCCACTTCACCACGTCCAGCCGTCCAGTGACAGGCTGGCAGGAGAGGGCTGCGTGGCAGAGCAGGGAACCAGTGGGCTGGCCTGGTGCCATCACCCTGGCAGGGAGCAGACAGAGGCGCAGACTCTCGGGTGAGCTCCAGATGAAGAGGTGGGAGCACTGACCCTAGCCATGCACCCCACCCCCCTGCACTGGCCTCACTCTGCCCGAGGCCAGGGCGATGTGGGTGTGCCTGAGTATCAGGAGGGGTGAGGCCGAGTGAGACTGGGACTGGGGGTAAGGAAGGGTGAGGCCAGCCCCTTGCTGTCACTGGCACAGGTGTCCCAATTTAACAACAGTGGAAACCCTCGCCCACTCCCTGCTTCCCCAGGGCACCCAAAGTGGTACATCTGTCCCTGTGCTCCCTCTAGTGGGCACGCTTCTCCCCACCCTGGCCTCAGCACTCGCACCCATCACTGCATCCAGCCCATGGTGGGGCCATGCTCCTGCCAGTGTCAAGTCCTCTGCTTGGCTTGAGGACGAGCCGATGATCCAGACCAAGCCTCATGGGAAAGACAGATCCCACACAGGTGCTGCACACATGGCTAGTAAGGGGAGCCCCAAGGAGTAGAGGTGAGAAACCACCCACTGCAAGGGAAGCTGGGGCTTCCCTACAGGTGGGGTGTTGAGACAATTCTGTTCCCACCCAGCAACTAGCTTCCAAAACCCTGCTCGAGCAGCTCCTGCTCAGAAGTGCCTCCACCCATCCCAAGCAGAGGGCCTGGCCTGTCCGCAGCTGGCCCCCACCAGGCTCTGCTCACTCACCACTGGCCACACACGGCCTTGCAGAAGGTGCCACTCTCCTTTGAAGTCCCAGAGCCACCTGCCTGCACTGCTCTGTCCCTCTGAGCTTTCCACATTCCAACCCACAGGGCAGGCTCTGCCCTACAGAGCAGGCTCCACCCCATATGACAGGCTCCTCCCACACAGCAGGCTCCTCCCAGTGCTGGCTCCACCCAGCCATTTAAGGGCTGCAGTCACACGGCTGCGTCTTCACCTCAGGCGCCATTGCATTCTGTGAGGGACAGACAGCATTCAGACCAAGGCGATAGACTTCTCTAGGGAAAGCACGCACTTCAAGAGCCCCACGGCCTCACGCTGGGGCCCCAGGCAGATGAGGGCTTACTGTGAAGTGCTCCTGGGACTCGTAGTCTCATACAGGTAGACGTGAGCTCTGCTGAACTCCGTCATCGCGTCACTGGACAGGAGCTCTCTGGAAGGGAAAAAGTGACTCTTTAATGCAAACCCAGCCAGCACCTCACCATTCTGCAGGCACAAGGGTGCTGGTTCCAACACTTTCACACACTGAGGCAGAGGAAGGAATGAGTGAAGAATGCTGACAGCCAGGACAGGAGCTGGCATGCCTGTGTGAGCTCAGACACTGACGCAGGGCCTCTGGTCACTCCACAGCCCCCTGAGATAGGGGACCCTGTGAGGGGTGCAGCCAGGGCATCTCATGGTGCACGTCCGGGCTCCACTGGGACACCCAAGCCATGACAGCAGGACTCACACACACTTTCACACTCACTTTCACATTCACAGTCCTGGTCCCACGAGGGAGGGCAGCAAGGAAGGTGAGAGGGCAAGGGGCCCTCAGGACGCACAGTGTGGATGGCATGGTCTCCCCAGAATGCGGTGTATCAGCCACACCCTGTGCTGTCCCAACCTGAAGCCTGAGCCCCCCATGCACATTCACTTGGGTCCCCAGAGGAGATGGTGAGACAGAAGGGGATGGAGAATGGAGGCGCCAGGGCTGCCCCGTCACCAGAGAAAGGGGCCTGGCTTCACAGCCTTGAGACTTGGCACAGTTCAGAACTAAGAATGAATACATTAGGAGAGAAAACTGAAAAGGAAAAGTGATTATGGAAATATTTATATTTTTAAAAGATACTTTATTCCTTACTTCTTTCTCCAACAGGCTCCTGATGGAGGTGTCTCTACATTACTTAAGATTCTCAAAATCGACCTCCACTGTACTTTATCTTCTTGAACCACCTTTACGTGGCATGCTGGGAAACCGGGAGAAGCAGTGTTCCTGTTTTGCATAACTCCCCTACTGTGTTCCCTGCAAAGCCGAGCCCTGTGAAGACTCTCCTAACAGCCTAGAGGCCACAGGTCCTCACACATGTGACCCCTGGGAACCATGCGGAGGGGACAGCTTCATGACCCAACACTCAGCCCAACGGGCTTCCCCTCATCCAAACTTTTTAAATAGTTTCCAGCATGTAGAATGGTACACACAGTCATAAGACGGACCTCATGTTCCCAAGACCCACCTTGAATGACTTCCTATTAGGAGGAGCCTACTTTTTTGTAGATGACTCAGCATCCAGGGATGCCTTTGCATACACATCCACTCAGCCCCACTCCACCCCAAAAGAAACCCTGATGCAGAGTCTGCTTTCCAGTATGCACACTGCATGGATCTGCTAGCTCAGTCAGCTGGGATGAACTGCAAAGTACACCAAAGCTTCACACCTTAAAAAATACTATTTGTGCTGCTGAGGAATCTGGTTCAAACAGGCACAGCAGGGCTGCTGCTTTCTGCGTGAAGACCGAGAGGAGGGGAGTGTAGAATGGCTGGCAAAATGGGGCAGCAGCCTGGAAGCTGCACCCAGGGCAGCCCTGGCAGGGCTGGCCCCACAGTGTGGGCTACCTCATCCAGGGCAGGGATGCCTCATCCCTCCTACCCACAGTTTGGCCTTTAGCATGGTGGCTGGGTCCTAAGAGAACCAGAAGAGAAAAGCCATGGTGCCTTTTGAACCCAGCCTGGGACCTCAGTGTTTCCTCTCAGCCCTTCAAGTTCCATGGGAGAAAAGAGCCTCTGAGGGAGAAGATTCAGAGTCCCTGGCAAGGTGGTGGGACTTCTGTGGCCCTCCACACCAGGGGTGGTGAGGCTGCCTGGGCCCCACCACCAGCCCCGGGCCTGATGCGGTGGGTGCAGTCACAGGAGGCTGTGCTAGTCTCCTGCTGCACAGGCAGGGCCCAGGGTGACCAGCCTGTGGGGCGGGGCCCTGGCGGCTCTGGCCTCCTGGTGGGAGCTGCTCTCTGCCCCAGCCCCTCTGGGCCCACTTGCAGCCAGGAGCTTGTGACAGCACTGAGGAGGGGTCCTGGGAGGCGGTGGGAAACAGCAGCAGCAGCTCAGCCCCACCCAGAGGCCTCTACTGAACAACTGCTCTTTACCCAGGACACCAGCCCCAAGTGGGCCACAGGCCTGGTCACCCCAGGGTACTCAATGACACCTTGTGGCAGGGGTCCCAACGCGTGTCCTGGGAAACCTAACAAAGCAGACTCAGATGAGGTTCCCATGAGACCACGTGGCATTCACATTTGCAGGAAGGCAGCTTGGACAGAATTCCCCAACTCTTCATTTACAGATGAGCCTGGACTGCTGGCCCAGACACCAGCGGGGCCAAGCACCCCTGGGAACGCTGGCAAAGGCCTGCTGCCCAGACAGTTTGCAGTAGATGGCACTGTGGTGGTACTCCTGCCCAGGCTGCCCCTTCCCTGGGACTCTGCTGTGCTGAGCCTGAGACCCACATCTGGGAGTGCGGCAGGCAGTTACAGCCCTCACACACCAGAAGGAAGCCCAGGATGCAGCATGGCATGTGGGCCGGGAGCTTCCCATGGTCCCCAGGCACTGTCCTCCACAGCTCCCAGCTATGCCATGGGCTTGGGGAGTGGGGATGGGGGCCCATGACTGCAAAGGTGGCCATGGCAGGCCTCTTTCCTGAGGGGCACTTGTGAAGTGCTCCCAACCTTTTGTGTGGACATGGAACTTGCCCCTGTAATCCGTTGTCACTGTGGGAAAGCGACATGGGGCCTGCGGGCAGCCCAGACTCCCTCTGCAAACTCGCTGTTCAGAGTCAGCAGCTGAGGAGGATGCCCTCTGCTTCCCAGACTTGGACAGGGCTGCAAACGGAGGTGGGAAGGGGTGCAGCCACCACAGGCCAGGGCAGGCCAGGGCAGGCCAGGGCAAGACACACAGGGCTGCAACTCTTTCCAAGACAGAAGGAAGGAAAGGTAGGCTCAAGACAGTTGAAGTCGATGTAACAGAAGAAAAAGCCAGGCTCTTTTAATCCACTCTTGTCAGTGCAGACACATTGTGGGCGGGGCCTTTTGATTAGATTATTTCCATGAGGATGTGACCCCCCCATTTAAGGTGGGTCTTAGTTTACCAGAGTCCTTAAAAGAGCTCACACAGAGTTCAGAGCTGACGCAGAGAGATGAAACCAGAAGTGTCGTTTGGAAGTGCAGGCAGAAATGCCCCCAGGAGATGCTAAGAGATGAAACCCACACAAAGTCTATCCTGGAGAAGCTAAGTTGCCCCTCAAGGCTCCCTGATGTGACGTGGGCCTCACAGCAGCAGCAACCACAGCAAGGTCCTTGGATGCCCCACGCCCAGAGCTAAGAGAGGACGTCTTGGAGAAATGTGCCTCTTTGGAACCTGGGGCTCCTGGTTACTGGAGGGGCTGACCCATGGCTAGGTGGGTGGCCCCCATGGCCCTCAGGGAACACACCCAGCCTGGGGGACTCTGACTTGGCCCCAGCCCCTGGCTACAAGCTCTGCAACCTCAAAACGAGGAAGGAAATGCACAGACAAAAGTAAATAGTTTTGTGCCCTAATGAAATTAATTTGTCAATTTAAAAGAATTGCACCCTGTGCAGCCATTAGTGCCTCCCCCAGGCCAGACCAACCTCTAGGAGCTCCTACACCTGTGGAAGGGCTTGTGCTCAGCCCGGACATTTGGCCTGTGTGGGCTGAGGCCATGCCCTGTGTTGGCTCAGTGAAGGAGGAAAACAGGAATTCAGGACAACATGGCCAGTTTCTGTGCAGAATGGCTCAGAGCCCACTCAGGCCTTCCTTTAAGGATGAGTTTCTGCTGAGGCCAGAAGATCAAGGTGGGACAGCATTTGCCCTGAGCCCAACCTCAGGGAGGGGTGCCCTTGGCAGCTGATCCTCACACCTACTTTTGGCACACACACCCATGCCACTTTGTGACCACATGCCCAGCACCCTTATGCCATCCATGCCTGCCGGGAGATGTGAGATGGGGCCACTTGCCCGCCTCTTCTTGGCACAACCCGGGCAGGAGCTTCCCTGCCTGGTGTGGGCAGGGGGCTGTGTCCATGCCTGGTGTGGGCAGGGGGTTGTGTCTGGGGTTTCTGTACCTCCTCCCTGCCAGGAAAGCTGGCATTGGTGTGTAGGTCATAGGACAAGGGCAGGAACAGTCCGCCGGTTGGCACAGCTGGTGGGGGACACTATACAGGGCAGGTGGGTGCAGACAAGTAAGTGCAGGGGCATCTTGAGGGGCAACTTAGCTTCTCCAGGATAGACATTGTATGGATTTCATCTCTTACCATCTCCTGGGGGCATTTCTGTCTGCATTTCCTTCCTTTGTGGAAGGAAAATGTCCACACCCAGCTGCCTGTGCCCACATGGCCAGGATGGAGCCCACCAGCCTAGGACTGCACCTACTTGTCTGCACCCACCTGCCCTGTATAGTGTCCCCCACCAGCTGTGCCAACCTGCTCCAGTCCACGTCATGAGAAAGTCAAATGCCTATGCTGAAGCCACTGCAACCAATCCACACCCAACACAGGACCCACCAGGTCCCCACCTTACAGACCTTGACTCCATTCAGGGAAGCCCAAGGCCACGTGGCTGGCATATGGCAGGCCACCCCTGTGCTGGTCACCATGGCAAGTCAGCCAGGGCTGGAGCCCAAAGATCTAGAACCATCAACAGTTTACTAACAGAAACAAGAGAACCAATTTGCAGGCACATAAATACAACATTAAAAATGGGCTTTCATAACTGTTACATTTCAGGTGAGAAAAAGAGAGCTGACATCCAGTGGGTGAGGAGTAGCCACAGGGCCAGGCAAGCCACCCTTGGGCATGTCCCTTGCGCTCATTCTTTTCCAGCTTCCACTTTTCAGCCACAACCCTATGCTGTTGGACACTGAGAGCTGAGGGGGTACTGCATGGCAGGGGATGCTGGGTGCTCCAATTCCCTCCAGTTCCAACAATCACCCCTTTGTGGAAGGAAAATATTCCTTTCTTAGGAGTTTCTGCCTTAAGAAACATGACCAGTGCAAACACCAAGGCCGGAGTTGCCTTTGAAGGCCGGCCTTCCTCCTGGAGCTTTTCTGTAAGCAAGTTAAACCCAGAGGTCTGCCCAGGCTAGGCAGGAACAAAGCTCACCTCCACGACAGACTTGGAGTCCAGCCAGAAGCTGAAACCACCGAAGACAAAGGAGGAAACTTTCTCAAATCACTGATCGACAATTCTGGGTGGGGAGAAGGAGACAGGGTGAGCAAGGCGCCCACAGACATCTAACCCCTTCCCCTCCTATCCCCCTGCCCCACGCCTGAGGAGGGCCACCGAATCCACACCTGGCAGCCCAGCTACCAGTGAGGGCACTGCAGAGGGCAGCTGTCCCACATGGCCACACAAGCTGCCCATGGCAGGCGTGCAGAGAAAGTCTCGTAGCCAGGCTGCATCTCAGTGTTTTGGAGGAAAAGCCACAGCCCAACCCAGAAGCAAAGGGATAACGACAAGCAGGACTCGGGTAGGATGGGAAGGGGCTGTTCCAGCCGAGAGGACAGCAAGTGCTGTGGGGTTGGGGGACAGCCCAGAGGGCCCGGCTCCCTGCTGGTTGGGATGGCCCCCCACAGCAGAGTCGCGTTGACCCCCTTGGTCCCAAAGTTGTCAAGTAATAGCCACTGCACTGATTTTTTTCTAGCTGGACATTGCTTTGCTTAAAAACTTTTTCCATGTATTTTAATTAATGAAAATTCATCTCTTACAGAGTTTTGCACTGAAACACTCAGGCACAGCAGACATCAGAGCGCAGCTTCCCTCACACCACTCCCCTATAAGAGGCAGGTGTCGGCTGCCTGCACAGGCAGCCCCAGATGCACCCCCCGGCAGCTGGCACACAGGCCTTGCTCTGGGAGCAGGGTGCCCATGCTCCTCCTGGTTCAGAGAGGAAAGCATTTAGAGGCAAACATTTAGAGGCAAAGACAACCATTTACAACCTATTGAAAACATTCAGAGGCAAAGACAACCATTTACAACCCCATATTCACGAACAGGTCAGTCACACCCAAAAGTGGAATGTGTAGGGAAGGAAGGAAGTTTCTATGTCTTTGCCAGCTTGGGCCAGACACGTGCCAGGTGGGACCTGAGGGTGTGCAGAGCTGAGGGTCTAAGCACACAGGCTGTGGTGTGCAGAGGGCTCTGCTGCTGCCAAGCCCAAGGCAGGGGACATCCTTCCCCTTGCACACTCAGGTTCCAACCAGGCGCCAAAACCCCAGCCTGTGCTGCAGGCAAGTGAGACCCTGGCAGACGTCATCCTCCTGCACCACCCCTGCAGGGGCCACTGGGGTGCAGGGGCCCTGTCAGGCCTCAGGGCCAGGGTCAAGGATGTGGCAGCAGGCCCCTTTGGAAGGGGAACAGGGGACCCTCATGGAGGGTGGCAGGGCCCTGGAGGTGACAGAGCACTCAGCTCGCATAGATTGCTGCGAAGCCTTTTCTAGTGACTCACTGAAAACAAGGCCTTTTTGGTCAATAGGAGGCTGCCCTGCGTGGCACTGGTCCATCTGTGACCTTCGGGGAGGTGGCACTGGCCATTTGGATGGAGCCGCTGGGCCTTCCAAGCCTGATGCTCCATCCCCTTGGATCTTCTGGCTGCTGCCAAGCAGTGGCTTCTCTGGCAGAGCAGGTGATAGCTCTAGGCATTCATGTCTCAGCACCTAACAACCTTCGGATGAACAGTAGCTCCGCTGGTTTGCACGGCCAGAAGTGTTGGGTGTTGGAACTAAACAACATGTGGCTCAATCTTTGCCTCTCTGGGGACACAGAACTTCACATTTCACATGGGCAGGCACTGGGAATCAAACCCAGGTCTCCAGCATGGCAGGAGAGAACTCTGTCCCTGAGCCACCACTTCACCACCCAGAAAGTCATTTTTGTTCTAAATTGCATACCCCATGCAGTCAGGCTATATTTTCATCTATTTACTGGAATTTGCATTTTCCTTTACTTTTATTTTTCATGGCCTGTTTTCTATCCAGCTCCTTGTTTTTTCTTTTTCATTTTTTAGGATTTCTTTGTAAATTCTAGATGCAAACATTTTGTCTCCTGCAGATGTGGCAAACACTCATCCTGGTCTCTTACAGGCTTTTTGTTCTGACATAGAGGAAGTCTCATTTCCTTGTGTCCTCTCCATGTCCCAGGGGCAGAGCCAGGGCCTCCTCTGCACTGACCTTCAGGTGGCAAGATGCACCCTGAGTTGCGGAGAGCAGGGGTTCAGTCATGGGTCAGGCCACCCACACAGGACCCACCTGCCCACAAAGGGGGCAACCTGAAATGGGATCACTTCCTCATTGGTCTCCACAGATGCTCTTCTTTACTGCCCTGCTTTCATCTATTCCTGAACCTGGGTCACACTTTCAGGTCATATTCCTTTTTATACAGAATCCTTCTTGTTTACAGTTCCTTACAAAGTTGTCTCAGCTATTTTCACATCCTCTTGCATATTTAGTTCTGCATCATCTTGCCCAATTCCATAAAAAATTGCATTATAATTGTAATCACTTTAATTTATGCATTAACTTGAGAGAAAATGGCACACTTTACAAATAGTGCAGATGATCAGTCATTTCCTTACTTGCTTTAAGAGGAATCTTTCTGGAAGATGGAAGAATAGGATAGGCTAGTTCACTCCTGCTCCATGGAACTAGAGAAGTGACAGAAAAATGACCAGATAGCAGTTCTGGGGTGCAAGTGACCAGAGAGGGTCATCTACACTATACAGGGGCCTTGGATGAAAAGGCAGAGGAATCTGGATGCAGAGAATGGGGTGAGTGAGCTCGGAGGTGGAAATGGGGACCTGATATGGATGGCCACTTGAGCTCAGGACAGAGAAGGATGCAAACACCTCTCTCTCTCTGGAGAAAGGCAGGAGGAGGCATGCAGGTGGGCATGTGCAGATGGCCACATGCAAGTGCATACGTGCAAGAAGGCATGCACAGGTGTGTACATGGAGGTGTGTATGTGCAGGTGGGCATGTGCAGGTGTGTGTGCAGAGATAACCTGAGGACTACAGCCAAGTGCCAGCTCACCATCATGCCTCACTGCTCCTGCCAACCCAGACAGGTTCCAGGCACAGGCACTGCCTCCACCCCCAAGTCCCAGGTGGGCTGTGCCGACTCAGACCTGCTGGCAAGAGCCGGTTCTTGCATGTCATGGACACCAGCAGGCAGCAAGAATCAGGCCCGGCTGAATGCCACTGGGTGCCTGGTAAATACTTGGTGAATTCAATGCCCAAGTCATATTGAATAAAAACTAAACATTAATAGGCGTGCAGGCCTCCTCTGATACTTGTCTCTGCATGTCTGCATGGCCCCTCGCAGGGCATCCGAGGTCTGTACTGCAGCCATGTGTGGCCCGGGCCTCCCCACAGGTCCTTCACCAAGGGACTTAACCTGCAAATGTGCCTCTGCTTGTGCTCTGATCACTCAGGCACAAGTGTGCTCACATGCATGCACGCACACACTCTCACACACACACGCACAGTAGGCCCACTGCCCAGGATGTGAAGCGTCCATGTATATGTACTGTCCACATGTGTGCATGGCTCCCCCACTCCAGAGGAGGCCTGGGGCCTGCTGGCTGCTGAGGCTGGGGAGTTTGCACACTCCAAGGACCCAGCTTTGGCACATGCCCCAGGTATGCAGGTCTCAATGTCAAGTGTCTAGTCACAAGCAGCAGGGATATGTCCTACCAGCCTTTCAGGGCCGAGTCCATGGCATCATGAGGCAAATGCACAGAAGTCACGTGCACGTGTCCCCAAGGCAGGCCAGACCTCCAGATGAGGTTTCAAAGCCCACCCTGGGGCAGGGACATGCAGGGGCAGTCCCAGATAAAAGGGGCAGTGAGGGCCCTAGGGCCCAGAGCTGTTAGCAGGGGCTCCCGGGCAATGGGCTCACTGTGGTGCCATTGTCATCTCAGAAAACTTCCTGGCTGAAGAAGTCAAAGAGTTTCTTTTCTAACTGGAGCATAACCTGCAAAATTAGAGTGTTGGATCTGCACGTGCAGGCTGAGTGCCATTGTCATCTCAGAAAACTTCCTGGCTGAAGAAGTCAAAGAGTTTCTTTTCTAACTGGAGCATAACCTGCAAAATTAGAGTGTTGGATCTGCATGTGCAGGCTGCGGGGCCAATGCACTCTCCGGCACATAGACCCTCTGAACTCCTCCCTCACCTCGGTCACATGGCCCTCAGGGGTCAGAGGTCCACTAATGGCATGAGCTCCTCATCAGGCCCCTGGCCACAGCCTGCAAGGGCCCCCATGGGGACATATGCACTCACCTTGCAGTCGTTGTGGCACTCGTGGAAGATTAGCTTGGCGACTTCGTTGGAGGCTACAGCCCAGATGGTGTGCATGGTGGCTTTTGTGCAGAGCGTCTGTGGGGAGACAGAGGCTCAGACCAAGCACTCAGCCTCGGCCTGGGAAGCAGCACCCATGGGGGAGGCTGCACCCGCACCCCTCGGGAAGGTGCTGGAAAGCACTCGGTGCCATCCTTGCTGTTGTCTTAAAGATGCACCACACAAAGCAGGGGCAGAGCATATGGCTGCTCCCAGATAAAAGCCACCATGTGTCATTATGTGCAGAAACCCAGCCCTGCCTTGGAAAAAGGTCTGGTAGGAATGTGCCTAGGGGAGTTGGGGGATGCCCCCGACAAGACAGTTCACAGGAGCTTTCCACTCTTAGGATGGTGCACTCTTTGAGGGGCCTTGTTAAAAACTGAGCAAGCGCATCATGACCAAAGTAGAGGTGAGGGGTTGGGATAAAGGGCCCACCCCACCCTGGGTCCACGGGCAGGTCCATGGGAATCAGCCCAGTCAGGAGGGTCTACAGGAAGGCCAAGGTGGGCATAAAGGACCTGAGGCTGGCCAGGCCTGCAGGTAGGGGCTGGGCACATTGAGAGAAGGGTCCTGCACTCGGCATGTGGCCCACATTTGTCTGGCAGGGCCAGCTAAGGGGATTGGCTGAGTGACCACCAGACCACACTGGGGACAGACCATCCAAGCCATCACCACTGCTGCTGCCAAAAGGGAACATTCCAGCTAAACAGCGCAGGGTCTTCTGGCCAAACTGCATGCAGCAACTGGCTGTTCTCAACGCAGAATTCTTGGAAATTCCTTGTCTTCAGTAAACGGGGTGCTCACCCAAGGCAGGGACCAAGCGACACTCCAGGCAGGGGCTGCCCCACAGTACTAATCCTGCCACAGAGGCCAGCCAAGTGGTGGGTTCCATAAGCCTGGAGAATCCATGAAAACACATAGGTAGGAAAAGAAGTGCAAGGCTCATACCTGAAGACAGCGGAAATTGCCAAGAAGTTGAAGGTCTACATCAATGTGTGGCATCCATGTTGCCCATAACAAGAGGGGGTGAGGATGCCGGAAATCAGGGCCCATGTCTGGTGGGAATCAAAGCGTGCCACCATGCTCCTGCACAGAAGTGCAGACTGGATGGCTACCCGTGGGGACTGCCTGGAATAGGTCCTTCTAGAGGAAGGAGGCAGATGGCCATGCCTGGGGGCTGGGGGCAGGGACTGAATGCAGACAGCTCAGACAGCCACATGGGGTGATGGGACAACTGAGATTGGGTTGGGTTTCTGCATAAATTATACCTCATTAAGGTGGTCTTTTAAAAAAGCAAGAAATGATTTTTATTTAATAAAAAAAAAAGTGCCTCAACAAATGGGCCTTTATGTTGCCAACTGATTTTGGCTTAAAAAATATTCCCCTTGAAAGAGCCCATGATTGTAGGTCCAGGCCCTGGGGAGCTGTGCAAGGGAAGAATGGGAATGTGAGGGGGGACAGCATGGAGACATGGACAGTGTGGGGACATGGGAAGGGGCCTCTGTTCACTGGGTGCCATGCTGCCTGGGGCTCCTGATATTCAGAGCATAGAGGAGCTAATCTGGTCAAGCCCTCTGAAGTGCTTTTGGGCCCCAGAGTGAGCAGTCAGCCTGCCACCTCGCAGTGCCCCACACCCAGCACGCACCTCAGGAGCCCTACGGTCCCGAATCCCTGAGGCGTCCTCAGACAGCTGCTTCTGCACTGCTTACCTGGCCGCTCTGTGCTCTTAAAGGTGGCCAAAGTCTCAAGACGGGGCTGACTGTGGGGCCCAAGAGGGAGGCCCCGTACCCCCAGGTGCCCCCATTCACACGGCCTTAATGGAGGGTCAAGCCCTCTTGCACTGCCTCTCGGCCTGCCAGCCCCGGGGCCACCCATGCAAGGCCCATGCTTGCCCCTGCCCACTGGCCTTCTCACCAAGGGATTGCTCTCCTGTGAAAGAGAGAACCACCCACGCACTATTGGTAAGAAGCCCCCTAGGGTTTATTCCTCCTCAGTGGGCCCCGGGGGTGCGGGAAGGCACCTGGGGTCCCCTGACACCCCAGCCTGCCCACAGGCCCCTGCAGGGCTCACCTTCCTCAGGGAAGGACTCGGCCCCAGCCTTGGCACTGCCCCGGGGGTTTTGGGATTTCCCCCTGCCCACTGTGCCCCAGTTTTATCACGTCCGTGAGGACCCGAGACAATGCATCCTTTATTCGGGTGGGTCAGTGCTTCCCACAGTTCCGCTAGGCTAGGCGTGATCTTTATGATCATCTTTTTGCTCTTGGTTCTGCACCCGGAGCGTTTGCTGGTCTCCCAGTTACTCTGCTAACCTGGTGCATACCATCCCAGTGTGCAAACCCGCTTGGGCTGGTCATCCCCGCAGTGCCCAAACACAAGCTGGCCTCTGTCCTCACTGAGACAGGTGACACCGTGGACGCGACTCTCCAACCCTGTGGAGAACGTGGGCACAGCCCCTGGGCAGCTCCTGAGAGCAGGTGAAGCACCAGGCACCGTGCTCAGAGGGCACCAAGCCAACCGCAGGGGTGGCTGCACTTGGGCCTCCTCCAGCTGGGCTGCGGCATGGTCCACCAGCGCCACCTTCCCAAAATGCCCTCACAACGTGCCAGGGACAGAGTGCCCGGCTTCCAGGTGAGCTCCAGGAGTGTCTTTCTCCACCAAGGCAGCTCTGAAGCAGAAGTGGCCCTTGTAAGTAGCGTGGTGGCACCTCTTCAGCTTGCTGGAAATAACTCGGCCCCCCGTCCTCAGCTGCTGGCTCTGCGTGGTTCCAAAGGGGAGCTTTCACATGTCCAGGAGCCCCAGAGGGCACCCACATGAGCTCTGGAGACTTTGCTTCCTGCGTAGAACCCCCAATCTCTTGCTGCCTGGGCGATGATGACTGAGGGGGCCACCAAGCATCTGTGGACAGGTCGCCAACCCCTGGATCCTGGGCAGCACATCTGGGCACACCCTTGCATCACCGGGAAGGAGGCCCCACCCTGCGCTGGCATCCTCTCCTTACCCGGATTGGCCCTGTCCATTTTAACTGCCACAATTTCTCCCAGGATGGCTGGAGGACATGGGGATTCCCTACTTGACCAGACCCATGAGAAGGTGGCAGGTGGCTGCTCTCCACTTTGTGCATGGAGTTTTGAGTGATCTTTCTCAAGACCACTTTTGACTGTTTTAGGCCTAAACGAGGACACAGGGGCATTCATGGCAGACCCTGAGTGCAAAAGATGAAGAGGTCACACGAGCCCAGGCCAGGGACTGGTGAGCAGACCTCCTTGGCTAGACAAAAAGACGTTCCAACCAGACAGCAGGGCATGAGGAGTGGGTGAGACTTTCAGACCCCAGGCCTGTACCCTCTGACATCCATCCTGCCATGCTGCCCTTCTTCACTGAACCAGAGGGTAGGCATGCCACCCAACGTGCACCTGGGCAGGGGGCCACACCCTTGGCAGTCAGAAGCACAGGTGTGTGGGCTCACCATGGCCTCTGCTCGGATGGGCTATGGTTTGCATCTCTAGCTGTACCCACCGCTATGGCTGTGGTGGCATTTGCTGTGGGGCCCTTTGCAGGGAAGCACAGTCCTTCTGCCTCCTAGGACTGTTTCTCTGTAGCTTCTAGAAGCAACACCCAAGGTGCTTGACTTCTGAGAGTGTCGGCCGGTCAACTAAGGACCTAAGTGAGCTTCTCCACCTTGCTCATGGGTGGGGAGTCTGGGGCTCAGACACAATGCAGCTCTGTGGGGGAACTTGTGCCCTGTGTGAGAGGTACGTTGAGGGAAAGGCGCAGAGACAGGCTGTTTACTTCTAAGAGTGACAAACCAGGAAAGCCGCCTGCAACATGGGAAGGGCACATGCCTCTGCAAAGTTTTCTCCTTTCAGCTGCTAAAGGTCTACACAGTAAAGGAAAGCTCTGATGCGCTCTCCTCTGCACTCATTTCAAGAGCATACACTGAAAACACAGCCTCTTGGTCCACAGCCACCATCAGCTTTCAAAACTGCACACCCACTCACATTTGATGGCACCTCCTTAGCCCAGGAACCCCGGAAGTGCCCAGGGAGGCCCACACCGTGGGCAGGGCATAGGAGCCACGGGATGGTCATGCCCCAGCTGAGCAGCTACCGGCCCTGCCCTCCTGGAGCCGGCTGAATAGAGTACCCCCAGAGCTGGACAAAGGGTGCCCTGGTGGCGGCTGTGGGCAGCTGGGTGGGGCAGGGAGGGGTCTGGTCGGATGGAGAGGGTGCTGTGGGTGGTAGTGCCTACACCCTGCACAACACAGCACATTGCAGAGCCACGGGCAGGGTGGAGCCGATAACACAGATGTGATAGGAAGGCCCACCCAGGCTTGTCTGGGGTCGTGGACCAGGAGGGGTCCAGGAGGACCAGCGTGGAGGTAAGAGATCAGCCATGGATGCCACGGGACAGGGCTGCTCGGCAGCAACTGCAGCATCTCCAGTGACCCACCCACAGGATGCCAGAGTCCCCAGGTCCATGGGTGCTGTTTGACCATGGCCCCCCGAGGAGCAGGCCCAGTCCCGGCCCTGCCTCCACACACTGTCTCCAGGAGCAGCACCAACAAGGAAGTGTGCATCTTGGTTGCGGGGACCAGGGCCCAAGTACACAGAGACCTCAGCTTGCCCCCCCCAGATTCCTCATCATCTGTGGAGTAACGGCGGGTTCAGGAGCAGGGATCCCACTGTCTCGGGGCCCCACAAAGGGGAAGAGGAGCTCATGTGGACTTTTGGGTGAGCAGGTCAGAGCAGTCGATCAATGGCCCAGGCTTCTGACTTGCAGAGAGCTTCCCAGATGAGCAAATACGGGGCTGAGGATAGCTTTATCTCAAGAGCAGTGTTTTCTCGCCACCTGCCTCCCTCCAATTTGGGGAGCAAAAGCACAAGTTCTAATAGTTGAATAAAATCAAAATGAAAGACAAAACCCATGTGGCCCCCACACGCAGACACCTTGTGAACAGCTATTGAGGGAAACAGACTAGCGCCTTCTTAGGAACTGCCTAGAGAAGAGGCTCCTTTTTTTCAAATAGAGACATTTTAAAAGCAAGTGACCCCATGCAGCCCACATTTGCCTCGACACAGGCTCTCCTATTGAGGGCAGGTGCGCGGCCCAGCAGGCACAGCTGATGGGCAGCAGGTGCCATGGTGCCTTGGGGTGCAGGTTGCATGTTCCCCACCAGGTGCCCCCTCCTCACAGAGTACTCAGCCACTGCACCAAACAGCAGCTGTGTCCCTGACTTACACCTGAAATCCTAAGGTGCTTCTGGTTCCGGCCTCCTCCCCAGGACACTGCTACCATATCAAAGAAACCTGAATTCATGCAGTAAATGCTGTGACATGAGCTTCAGAAAATGCAAGTTGGCTTTCCCGAAAAACTGACCACAGGCCTGCTAGATAGAAACTAACCTCTGCTGATCTTAGCATACTATAATTTTTGGTTAAACTCTAGCAATAAAAGTGTCTAAAAACAAAAAGTCCTACAAGTGAAAGTTCCACATAATGTTTTAAATGCAGAAGTGATTAAAGAAATGACTGGGAAGGATTTTGAAAAGATGCTTCACAAAGAAAGGACTGAGTCCTTTACATGAATTTTCCTTAAAACAAGTTGTTGGAAAATCATTATCTTTCAAATTAAATTTTTTCAAATGACTCTAGAAAATAGAATTGACTCTAGAAAACAAACATGATCTTCTGTGCAGCAAATACTTCTCCAGTGATGTTGCCCATTGATATAAATCTGTATTCCATATAGTAAACTATCAAATCAACATCATGATCTTGCTGTGAAAGAGGTATTAGCTGAAGTGGCTGTTACTGCCCTGAATTTGTTCGGTTGTGCTGGACTCACAGGTTGTGCTGCCCAGAACTGCCTCCAGGAACTAAGAAGCATGCCCCAGGAATGCCAAAGCCCACTGATCCATCAGAGAATGCAGCGATGGGTTGCAACACTGCCACCGTGGAGCATGAAGAACCCAAACAGCAAACTCTTCCCCATGGACCTCCAGCCCTAGGACTTAATCTGAGGTTTGGGAGCACAGGCCCCAAGTGGGCATCGTCCCTGGTAACCACGATCCACACATGTACCTGCAGACACGTCCATGTAGAAGACTGGAGGGGCCAACAGCAGGCCTCTGTCCCAGCGGCTCTGAAACAGGTGCCCGGTGGTGGGTCTGCAGGACAGCTCCCAGCTGACAGTGCCCTAGCGGACCCTCCATCATCCCCAGTGCAGGGGTGGGCACCCAGCAGTCATACTCTCCATGAGATGTGTTGTGGCAGTAGTGGTGCCCTGGCGCCATGATCTGAGAGCTCCCACAGGTGTGGGATGAGACCTGGACACCTGAGGAGATGGCTGAAGAAATGCTGGAGCCAAGAATGACCAGCACAGACCAGCCATGCCATCCACCATGCTGCTTTGGATGGACCCGCCATGGTGGCATGGAATGGCCAGGATCCCTGTGCTCCCGCTGCCTGGCCTTCAGCATCTTTCCCCATTACACACAAGTGCACGTGCAGGCACTGCTTGGGCAAGTTCGCTCTCAGGCCTCAGGCTGCCACCAGCTGGAGCAAGTAGGGGGCCCAGGAGATGGGGATGTGGCACCAGGCAGAGGAAAGCCAGGGTGAAGGTCGGTTTTCACAGGCCAGCCCAGGTTATGCCCCAGCAATGTGTGTTCTCAAAGCTCTACAAAGCTGAGGCCACTGCTGGCACCCAGCTGGTGAAATGAAGGCCTGGCATGGCTGGTGACTCCCAGACCCCACGGCAAGCACACCCTCTGCAGCACCAACTCAAGGGAAGGCACGTCACTGGGGCCAGGAGTGAGGGCAGAAGCCCCATGGGAACTTCCCAAAGGGACATGGTGAGTCTAGTTCTGGCTGCATGCTGCACATGTATGCACCAAAATAGATCCAGATCCAAGACTTTTGGCCAACCAGGATCATTTCAAAGAAGCAAATGCACCACAAAGATTTCTGAGGACGGACAGGCATAGGAAAGGGGCATCATGAACAGATGGTAACCAAAAGAACCAAGAGATGGGTAGGAGGGAGGCTGGAATGAGCTGTCCTCAGTATAGCCATCCACCTGCTGCTCCTCTCTTAGACTCTGACTTACTCTCCCTCAGAGCCCATCCTGGCGTGCCCCAGGCCCTGGAGGAGAGAAAGCTATTGGTGGCTGCTGATGAGGGCCCTGACTCTGGGTCTGAAATAGCCTGCATCAGCATGAGCAGGCAGGAGGGACAAAGGCCAGCTGTCCCTGAGCCTGAGGGGCGAGGATGCATAGTCCATGGAAAGCACCATTATGAGGGGCTGGTTATGTCAGCACCCAGACGGACTGTCCCCTCCTTGTTTCATATTGTCAACTGTTCATCTAGAACAATAGGTAATAAAGGTCCTTCCATTTCTTGCTGACCCTGCTCTGTGCCCCAGCCCCCAAAAGATGGACATCACGCTAACAGAGCAGCAAGGGCATGTGGGCACAGTGCACCTCAAGCACCTGAGGCCAGCCTGGCCTGTCACACCAGAGAGGACTCAAAGGAGTCTTGTAAAAGAGAGCCCTGGCTCTTCCTTGGAGTGTGGTATCCTGGCGTCTTGCATCCTGTGCCATCCAGGTCTCTCCCTTTGGCCTGGGCCCTCTTGGTGGCCTTTGTGAGGATACCACTTAGGCCCCCCTGGCCAGTGTGCCCAGGCCTGGGCCGGTGGGAGCTACACACCCTCCCAGTACATGTGGCTTCCGAGGCACAGCACCAGGTTCCAACAGCTCAGTGTGGGCAAAGGCCGGAGCCTCCAGGATGGCTGTTCAGCACAGCCCCAGGATCTGCTCCGCACCCACTGCCTACAGTCTTAGGTGACCCTAAGGCACAGAGGGAGCTATTCAAAATCAAGAATGAACTGCTAAAAGATACAGAAAAAGGCATTAAGATTAGTGAACATCAAGCAGATCCTCAATTAGAAGTGGATGAAAACCTCCAGTTCCTAGAACAGAATCCTGAGACAGATGAGGGAATAACCCAGAAACTTTCTGTTGCCTTTTTCGATAAAATAGAATCATTATTTTTACACAAAGCCAGCAGTTGGAAACACTGGCTAATGTTTATAAAGTGAACTGAACTGCCTGGAAGAAAAATCCCTTAAATCTACAACCCAAAATTGTCATTATAATTAAATATATAATACTATAATTTATTTGTGGGCAGTGTCACAGGCCTACAGAGAAATAGACCAATTAGGGCAGTGTGTTAATAAAACTGTTGATTAAAAAATAAAAGACATACTAATAACTGTTATTTTCTAACACAAGATTTTTTGTTTTTAATTTGCATATGGGCAGGAGGCACCAGGGATCAAACTCCAGACCTCCAGCACGGCAGATCGGAGCTCTGCCTGCTGAGCCACGGCAGCCGCCCTAACACAAGATTCTTAAAAACCAAGCAGATAAACTAAGAATATTGTGCGGTGAACGTGTCCCATGGACCGGCCCTCCAGCAACCCTGACCTGCAGTCTCCAGGATAAAACTGTCTGGGGCAGGAGCCTAGACAGGGGAGTGGCCCCACCCACAGCAGAGGGTGCCCTGCCCCTAGGGGAGGGTGGCCCTGCCCACTGTGGAGAGGCTGTAGTTGGGGGGGAGGCTGCCCCAGCCAGTGCAGCCTGGCTGAGCTCTGGACAGGAGGCCGTCCACCAGTCCCCAATTTAAAATGAATCCCCCAGGACCTGGGCAATCTGCCTCCCTCCCTGCTGCCCCTACTCTCTGCCTGTTGGTCCTCTCCCCCGGGGCATCTCTCTCCTTCCCGTATTCCTGCTAACACCCTCCCCCAGGGCACCACCCTCCCCTGTCTCTGCTGACAGGCTCCCCCAGGGCACCACGCCCCCATCCCTGCTGCCCCATTCCCCAGGGAACCACCCTCCCATGTCCCTGCTGACACCCTCCCCCATGGGACCACCACCCCATCCCTGTGCTGCATCCCCCACAGCACCACCCTCCCCTGTCCCTGCTGTCCCTCCCTTGGAACACCACCCTCTTCTTCCCTGCTGACCTCCTATCCCAGGGCACCTCACTCCCTACCCCATCTCTGCTGTCCACTTCTCCCTAGGATCAAGCCCTGACTTATGGGACCTGACTCCCGACAGGCTTGGCTTGCACATAGTATGTACCTGTCAGCAACTGGCAACTGGTTTTAAAAGACAGCCACCAGCTCCCCAAATCACATCCATCATGGACACTGCCAGGCAGGACTGGGCAGGAGGTGTGCAGAAGCAGGGCTGGGGGGAGATGGCAAGCCTGGACCATCACTCCCTGTCACATGAGCCCAGCTAAGCACGCCAGCTGCCACTTGCCAGCACTCAAGGCATTAAGCACACCTACAGGAGTGCAGCAGCAGGCAGTGCCCAGAGCCCATGTGGCCACCCATCAATGGGTGCTGCAATCTCTCAGGCAGAGCAGGAGCATCGTGTTTAATTTGCATACATTTTAATTACAGCCCACATGGTGCCAAATCTGACCCATGTGCTGCCATCACAGCCCTGCCTGGAAGGAGGCACGCCTGTCCATGTGCATCTGCAGTGTAAGATGCACGGATTCTGTGGGAAAGGGCCTCCTGGTGGGCACGGGGCACCCTTCACGGACCACTACTTCACATGCAAGGCTTCCTGGGGACCCCAGTTTCCAGGGTGGTGCTGGTCTGTGACCTCCAGAACACTGCGGGTGCCTGGGCATGGACAGAGTACACAGGGCACGGGACATGGGGTGCTGTGAAGACCTGAACTTCAATGCCCCACCAGGCATGGCCCCCAGGACCCCGGCTCCCAGAGCATACCATGAGCCCCCCCATCCCTCCATGAGGACGGGGAGGGCCAGTGTCCCCACAGCAAGGTGGCAGGAAATATCTGCTGGAGAAATGATGAATAAATGTCAGAACTTAAGAACAGCAAGTTTTGATGGTGTAACCAGACCTGGAATAGTGAAGCCCTCTGCAGGCCTCCTTCGAAAAAGACTCCCATGGCTCGTGTCTGCTGAGCAGGCACCAACAACCTGTGGGCACTGAACCATTCTACACATCAAGATCTTTCTAAAGACATTCTAGTTCTGAACAATCCTTAACCACAAAAAACAAAGAGGCTGAAATACAAAATATACTAAACAGAAGGAACCCACAAATGTTCATTAACTGCTCTTAATCTAACTAAGGGGACGAAGATGGCCTGGGAGGACTGACCCTACAGTGGCCACCACTTGGGCCCCCCCCCTCCAGAGGCCACAGCCCATGACTTCATGTGGGGCACAGGCAGTGGGGGAGGGGAACAGAGGTCAGGCTCAAATGCCATCGGAGTCCCTGGAGGGCCCACCCCAGGGTATGAGTCCACAGGAACAGGTGGGGCCCAGGAATCCACAGGTCCAGTAAGCTCTCAAGTGCTGCTGGTCTGGGCAACCAGCCCTCCCCTGCCCCCAAGTATCCACCTGTGAGGAACTGCCCCCAAGGACCTATCCCCCAAGGACCCACCCGCTGAGGACCTGCCCCTGAGGACCCACTGGGAAGTCTCCTTGGCCCCTTGTGACCCTCCCCCCACCACCCCACACCCTCCCTAGAAACCACCAATCTGCTTTCCGTTCCTAGATAGCAGTCTGCCTTTTTGAGACTATGATATGGAGTCCAAAAGACGCACCCTTTTTTACCTGACTGCTTCCATGCAGTGCCATCACGCTGACATCCATCCATGCCCAGGTAGTATGGGTGCTCTTTCCTGTGTATTGCTGAATGTGTCCCACTGTACAGATGCACCACAGCGTTTATCCATTCGCTGCTGAGTATGATGTGAGTAGTTTGCCGTGTTTAGCGATTACAAATGAAGCCAAACCATGAACGTATGAACAGTTTCATACACGTGGGGATGTGCGCATGTGCCTCCATGTCTCTTAGGGAAACACCTGGGAGGGGAATGGGCGAGGCATATTTTAACGTTCCAAGAGGCTGCTGGATGCTTCTTCGGGTGGGGTTCCATTGTCCTTTTCTACCTGCACCTGTGAGAATACCAGTTCCCTTACATTTTTGCCCACACATGGTGTGGTCAGTCTTTTTAATTATAGTGAAAGTTGGAAACTCAGTGGTGTTTAGGGGAAAATTGTGGCCTTGACTGCACTTACCACATAACAAATGAGGCTGAGCATTTCACACACATGGTTTGCCCCTCTGAACCCTGGGTGAGGGGTCTGTGGTAGGTAGATTCAGGTGTCAACTTGACCAGGTGAAGATGCCCAGTTGTATTGCTGTGGACATGAGCTGATAGCATGTGAACTTCATCTGCTCCTGATTACATCTGCAGTCAGCTAGGAGGTCTGCCTGCTGCAATGAATGATGTTTGATTTAACTGACTGGTGCTTAAATGAGAGCACTCAAAGTAGCACAGGCCAAGCAGCTCAGCATACCTCATCTCAGCACTTGCAGCTCAGCCAAGGCCTTTGAAGATGGAGAGAGAAATCACCCTGGGAAAGTTGTTGGAACACAGGCCTGGAGAGAAGGCAAGCAGGGATCACCCCGTACCTACCTGCAAGAAAGAACCTCAGCTGAAAGTTAGCTTCCTTTCCTCTGAAGAACCAACAAAATAAATACTCTTTTATTAAAAGCCAATCCATCTCTGGTGTGTTGCATTTGGCAGCTAGCAACCTAGAACAGGGTCCATTCAGATTTTTAACTATCTTACTTTAAGTGGGTGTTTGTCTTACCGGGTTGTGGCAGTTCGTTATTTATACAGTGTTTAGGTACAAGTCTTTTCTTTGACATGTTTGCAAATTCTTCCTCTCAGGCTGTGAATTGCTTACTTATTTTTGTAAATGTCTTTTGAAGAGCAAATGGGCTCCATTCAAACTCTAACTGAATTTCATCTTGAATTGTATACTAGTTGGTGCTTCCAGTGTGACATCTAAGGAATCTTTGTCAAACCCATGTTCTAAGATGTAAAGATACAATGAGATGTAATGTTTTCTTGAAGTTTTACAATTTTAGCTTTTAGGCCTATGAACCTGAGTTCATTTTTTTAAACATGTTTTGCTGTCAGAGCTGAGGTTCCATTTCTGCCTATGGCCATGTAGCTGTTACAGCACCATTTGTTGAGAACTTTGTCCTCTCCCCAGTGAACCTGACCTGGTACCTCTGTCAAAAGTCCATTTGTTTACAGGTTTGCTCCCAGCTCTCAGTGCTGTTCTCTGGCCACTCACCTGGCCTGCACTGGCCCTGTATTTTCTCGCTCAGCTGACCTCTGTGGCATGCTGTAGTGCAGTAATGGAGGCTTCCAGTTTTGTACTTTCACAAACTTGTTCTGAGTATTCTAGGTCCTTTGCATTTCCTTATAAATTTTAGAACCAGATTGTCAGTTTTCACAAATTTTAACCAAGAAACCAGTCAGAGTTTGGTTTTGTCCTGAACTTCTACATCCATGTGGGGAGAGGCCATCCAAGGCGTGGACACGGCAGTGTGGGAGCTCACAGCCAGGAGCATGCCAGACCCGCTTCCCCACAGCTCAGCAGATCCCTTGAGCACCCCACCCACACCCAGTCCATGGCAGACAGCTGGAGAGCTCTCTTGCTGCAGCTCACACCTCTGCTTGAGGGTTTGTATAAGGGTGTGTGCCAGTTTGAAAGGATTTGCATCCTCTGGAAAAGCCATGTTTTAATCCTAATCAATCTTGTGGGAGCAACTGTTTCTTCTAATCCCTATTCAGCACTATAAATTGGGAACTTGATTAGGCTATCTCCACAGATATGTGACTCACTGAATTTTGGGTATTAAATTTCATTAGATGGAGACATGTCTCCACCCATTCTACCTGGGTCTTGATTAGTTTACTGGAATCCTATAAAAGAGGAGATATTTTGGAGAGAGTGCCTTTTGAGAATGAGGAGAGAGCTGCAGAACCACGACAGAAGGATGAGAGAACCACAGAGTCCACCTGACAACTACATTTGGAGATGAAGAAGGAAAACACCTCCTGGGAAGCTTCATGAAGCAAGAGGCCTGGAGAGGAAGTTAGCAGATGCCACCATGCTTGCCATGTGCCTTTCCAACTGAGGGACAAACCCTGAATGTCACTGGCTGTGGTAGTTAGCTTCAGGTGTCAACTTGGCCAGGTGAAGATGCCTAGCTTTGCTGCTGTGGACATGAGCCAATGGCATGTGAAGCTCATCTGTTGCTGATTACATCTACAGATGGCAATGAGGCATGTCTGCTGCAATGAATGACATTTCATTTAATTGGCTGGAAGCTTAAATGAGAGAGCTCAACATAGCAGAGCCCAAGCAGCTCAGCATACCTCATCTCAGCACTAGGAGCTCAGCCCAGGTCTTTGGAGATGCAGAAAGGAATCACCCCGGGGAAAGCTGCTGGAACCCAGAGGCCTGGAAAGAAGGCCAGCAGAGATCCCAACCCGATGCCTTCCCATGTAAGAAAGAACCGCAGTTGAAGTTAGCTGCCTTTCCCCTGAAGAACCATACCCTGCGCTCTTACCCTCTGTTCCATCACATGCACTTTAGACTCCTTTCCTCTGTCCCAGCACCTGCACCCTATGTTCCTTCCCTCTGTCCTCAATACCTGCACTCTCCTTGTCCAGTTTGCTTGAAGTTGCATGGTGCATTGGGGTCTCAGCTCAGGGCACCTTACTAACGAAAAGTGTCTCAAGATAAACAAGACTGGCATCCCATCATGCTGCTACAGGGCCCTGAAAACCACAAACACCTACAATTCAGGTCTGCCAGGCTGCCCAGGAGGCTCCATCACAGGAGCAGATTTACAGGGCCCACAGCTCCTTAAAATGCACAGAGCCAGACATAAAATTAACCTGGCAGCAATTGTTTTCCCACCCATTTGATAGAGCCATGTCAGCTCATCTGCTAAGAGAAATAAAAACGTCATGCCTAAATGCATAAAAAATTATGATGGAAGTTCTAAGTAAAGCAGGGGCTGTGCTGATTGAGTCAAAAATCAGAAGAGGAGGTTTAGGAGCACTGGGCCAAGATGGTGGCTTAACAATGTGCGCATTTTAGTTCATCCTCCAGAACAACTACTAAATAACCAGAAACAGTACAGAACAGCTCCTGGGCCACATCAGTGACCGGACACACAGTGTACCCCAGTCTGTACCAGCTAGACCGGCTGCAAGCCTCCCCAGAACCGTGAGTTCCCCAAGCCACAGTGGCTGGCGCCCCTCCCTGACAGGCTGCTTCCCAGAGGGGAAAGGAAAAAGACTTTAACAGGTGCAGGGGCTAAGACAACCAAACACCAATCATGGCATTAATTAACAAATTCTGACTACTAAAAATAGGCCCCCAGCTCAGGTGAACCTGGTCAAAGCAGAGGTCGATCATTTTTGCCCCAGCACCAAGGGGGCAGGGCTGATGGAAAAAGAAAAAAAAGGAAACAGAGGTTTTTGTGGCTGTGTTTCTACAAAGGCTTAACTGCCTTTGGATTCAGCAGCAGGACTTCTCAGGCTGCAACTGCCCCAGGCATAGGCAAAAACAAGCTCGTTTGAGGGCTTGCCTGGAGCCAGTGCCTTCCCCAGGGGAGGGGTGGAGCCCAACTCAGGTGGAATCCCTCCCTTAAGGAACTCAGACACCAGGGCTTGGTAATTTGAAGCCATTGAAACCAGCCTACAATCTCTCCTCCGTCTCCACCATGCCCCCAGCAGGGAGTCTTCCAAAGTTAAAGGTACTGCATCGTCTTATGCTGGTGGGACCCACAGGCAGCAAGCACCACATACTGGGCAGGATAAGAAAAACAGAGTCCAGAGACTTCACAGGAAAGTTTTCCAACCTGCTGGTCTCACCCTCAGGGAAAACTGACTCAGGTGACTCTTTCCTCCTGAAAGGAGGCCAGTTTGGCCTGGGAAAATCTGGCTGGGGTCTATAAAACCTAAGCAGACGCTCCTAAGGGTGGGGGGGAAAGGCACCATAAAGCAGGGCAAGAAACCAGAAAACAAGATCTGAAAAATTTTCCTCTGTTAAACAAAACCTAAGCTAGAGGTCCAGATAAAGCTGAACCGAATGTCAAAGAACAGATAGACAACAAATTCATCCAGCAAGAAAACCCTAGTTAAAGGAAGTGAAAGCAATCTCCAATATAAACTAGTTAAGGTAATTAAATGTCTAGACGCCAGCAAAAAATAACAAATCACACCAGGAAAATTGAAGATATGGCCCAATCAAAGGAACAAACCAACAATTCAAATGAGTTACAGAGCTGAAACACTTAATTCAGAATATACGGACAGACATGGAAAACCTCATCAAAAACCAAATCAATGAATTGAGAGAGGATATAAATAAGGCAAGGAATGAATAAAAAGAAGAAATAGAAAGTCTGAAAAAATAAATCACAGAACTTATGGGAATGAAAGACACAGTAGAAGAGATGAAAAAAAAACAATGGAAACCTACAATGGTAGATTTCGAGAGACAGAAGATAGGATTAGTGAACTGGAGGGTGGGACATCTGAAATCCAACAAGAAACAGAAACTATAGGGAAAAAATGGAAAAATATGAGCAGGGACTCAGGGAATTGAATGACAATATGAAGTGCATAAATATACGTGTTGTGGGCGTCCCAGAGGAGATGATAAGGGAAAAGGAGGAGAAAAACTAATGGAGGAAATTATCACTGAAAATTTCCCAACTCTTATGAAAGACTTAAAATTACAGATCCAAGAAGTGCAGCATACCCCAAAGAGAATAGATCCAAATGGACGTACTCCAAGACACATACTAATAAGAACATCAGAGGTCAAATAGAAAGAGAGAATCTTGAAAGCAGCAAGAGAAAAGCAATCCATCACATACAAGGGAAACCCAATAAGACTATGTGTAGATTTCACAGCAAAAACCATGGAGGTGAGAAGACAGTGGGATGATATATTTAAATTACTAAAAGAGAAAAACTGCCAACCAAGAATTCAATACCCAGCAAAATTGTCCTTCAAAAATGAGGGAGAAATTAAAACATTTTCAGACAAAAAAATCACTGAGAGAATTTGTGACCAAGAGATGAGCTCTGCAAGAAATACTAAAGGGAGCACTAGAGACAGATACAAAAAGACAGAAGAGAGAGGTGTGGAGAAGAGTATAGAAAGGAAGACTATGAGTAAAGGTAAAAAGAAGAAAAATTAGATATAACATATAAAATCCAAAAGGCAAAATGGTAGAAGAAAGTATTACCCATATAGTAATAACACTAAATGTTAATGGAGTAAACTCCCCAACCAAAAGACATAGACTGGCAGAATGGATTAAAAAACAGGATTCATCTATATGCTGTCTACAGGAGACACATCTTAGACACAAAGATAAACACAGGTTGAAAGTGACAGATTGGGAAAAGATATTTCATGCAAATAACAACCAGAAAAGAGCAGGAGTAGCTATACTAATATCCAACAAATTAGACTTCAAATGTAAAACAGTTAAAAGAGACAAAGAAGGATAATATGTACTAATAAAAGGAACAACTCAGCATGAAGACATAACAATCATAAATATTTATGCACCGAACCAGAATGCTCCAAAATACATGTGGCAAACACTGAAAAGAAAAATAGACACATCTACTGTAATAGTTGGAGACTTCAATTCCCCACTCTCATCAATGGACAGAACATCTAGACAGAGCATCAAAAAAGAAATAGAGAATTTGAATAAAACAATAAATGAGCTAGACTTAACAGACATTTATAGAGCATTACACTCCACAACAGCAGGATACACCTTTTTCTCAAGTGCTCATGGATCATTCTCAAAGATTGACCATATGCTGAGTCACAAAGCAAGTCTCAATGAATTTAAAAAGATTGAAATCATACAAAACACTTTCTCAGACCATAAAAGAATGAAGTTGGAAATTCAACAATCTTTCCTGTTGAAAACACTTCAAAGGATAGGAATAGAAGGGAACTTCCTTAAAATGATAAAGGGAATATATGAAAAACCCACAGCTAATATCATCCTTAATGGGGAAAAACTGAAAACTTTTTCCCTAAGATCAGGAACAAGACAAGGATGTCCACTATCACCACTGTTATTCAACATTGTGTTGGAAGTTCTAGCCAGAGCAATTACACAAGAAAAAGAAATACAAGGCATCAAAATTGGAAAGGAAAAAGTAAAACTATCACTGTTTGCAGATGATATGATACTATATGTCAAAAACCCTGAAAATTCCACAGCAAAGCTACTAGAGCTAATAAACGAGTACAGCAAAGTGGCAGGTTACAAGATCAACACTCAAAAATCTGTAGTGTTTCTATACACTAGTAATGAACAATATGAGGGGGAAATCAAGAAAAGAATTCAATTTACAATTGCAACCAAAATAATAAAGTATTTAGGTATAAATTTAAAGAGACAAAAGACCTATACAAGAAAACTACAAGAAATTGTTAAAAGAAATCACAGAAGACCTAAATAGATGGAAGGGCATAACATGTTCATGGATTGGAAGACTAAATATAGTTAAGATGTCAATTCTACCTAAATTGATTTACAGATTCAATGCAACACCAATCAAAATCCCAACAACTTACTTTTCAGAAATAGAAAAACCAGTAAGCAAATTCATCTAGAAGGGCAGGGTGCCCCGAATAGCTAAAAGTATTCTGAGGGAAAAAAAATTAGGTTGGAGGTCTCATGCTGCCTGACTTTAAGGCACATTATGAAGCTACAGTGGTCAAAACAGCATGGTACTGGCATAAAAATAGATATACTGACCAATGGAATCGAATAGAGTGTTCATATATAGACCCTCTCATCTATGGACAATTGATCTTTGATAAGTTAGCAGTCAAGCCAACTCACCTGGGACAGAACAGTGTCTTCAATAAATGGGGCCTAGAGAACTGAATATCCATATGCAAAAGAATGAAAGAGGACCCATATCTCACACCCTATACAAAAGTTAACTCAAAATGGATCAAAGATCTAAACATTAGGTCTAAGACCATAAAAGAGTTAGAAGAAAACAGGGAAATATCTTATAAATCTTATACTTGGAGGCAGTTTTATAGACCTTACACCCAAAGCAAGAGCACTGAACAAAGAAAGAAAGAAATGGGAAGTCCTCAAAATTAAACACTTTTGCGCATCAAAGAACTTCATCAAGAAAGTAAAAAGACAGCCTAAACAATGGGAGACAATATTTGGAAATGACATATCAGATAAAGGTCTAGTATTCACAATTTATAAAGAGATTGTTCAACTCAACAACAAAAAGTCAGCAAATCCAATTACAAAATGGGAAAAAGACTTGAACAGACACTTCTCAGAAGAGGAAATACAAATGGCCAAAAGGCACATAAAGAGATGCTCAACCTCCCTGGCCATTAGAGAAACGCAAATCAAAACTACAATGAGATATCGTCTCATACCCACCAGAATGGCCATTATCAACAAAACAGAAAATGACAAATACTGGGGAGGATGTGGAGAAAGAGGCACACTTATTCACTGTTGGTGGGAATGTCAAATGGTATAACCACTGTGGGAGGCAGTTTGGCGGCTCCTCAAAAAGCTGAATATAGAATTGCCATATGACACAGCAATACCATTGCTAGGTATCTACTCAAAGAACATAAGGGCAAAGACACAAACGGACATTTGCACACCAATATTTATAGCAGCATTATTTACAATTGCAAAGAGATGGAAACAGCCAAAATGTCCATCAACAGACAGGTGGCTAAACAAACTGTGGTATATACATATGATGGAATATTATGCAGCTTTAAGACAGAATAAAGTTATGAAGCACGTAACAACATGGATGGACCTTGAGGACATTATGCTGAGTGAAGATTAGCCAAAAACAAAAGGACAAATACTGTATGGTCTCACTGACATGAACTGACATTAGTGAATAAACTTGGAATATTTCATTGATAACAGAGACCACCAGGAGATAGAAATAAGGTAAGATGTTGGGTGTTTGGAGCTGGAGGGATATATTCAGACTGTGCAACAGGACTGAATATAAAAATTCAGAAATAGACAGCAAAATACTACCTACCTGTAATACAATTATGTTGAAACACTGAGAATGATAGAGGGAGGAGGGCTGGGGGCATAAATGAAATCAGAAAGAAAGATAGACGTTAAGATCGAGATGGTATAATCTAGGAATGCCTAGAGTGTATAATACTAGTGACTAAATATACAAATTTTAAAAGTGTTTTTGCATGAGGAAGAACAAAGGAATGTCATTACTGCAGGGTGCTGAAAATAAATGGTAATTAATATTTTAAAGTCTCACCTTATGTGTGAGACTAAAGCAAAAAAATTTATTTGGTACAAAATTTTTATTTTGACTAGTGCATTTCCTAATATAACTTATGTAGATAGCTTGATTGAATACCATAAGTACTTGGAATCTCAGGTAGGACATGAGATTTTGTTGGTTCATTCAGAGTGATGCCCCGATAAATCCCAGAGTTATTCGTTCAGTGAGCGGAAAAGTATTTGCAAAGTCTCCTTTGGGGAATGGTGAGAATGGGAAGAAATTCAACATCCCGAAGTTGAATTCTTGATATTCTCACAAGCAGTGTGGACAACCAAGCTATAGTCTGAGTCCCCAGTCTGGGGGTTTTTTCATATGAAACTTAACCCCACAAAGCATAGGTCAAGTCTACTTAAAATTTAGGCCTAAGAGTCACCCCCAAGAGAGCCTCTTTTGTTGCTCAGATGTGGCCTCTCTCTCCAACCAACACAACAAGCAAACTCATCACCCTCACCCTGTCTACATGGGACATGACTCCCAGGGGTGTGGACCTTCCTGGCAACGTGGGACAGAATTCCTAGAATGAGCTGAGACTCAGCATCAAGGGATTGAGAAAACCTTCTTGACCAAAAGGGGGAAGAGTGAAATGAGACAAAGTGTCAATGGCTGAGAGATTCCAGAGTCAAGAGGTTATCCTGGAGGTTATCCTGGAGGTTATTCTTATGCATTAAGTAGATATCACCTTGTTATATAAGATGTAATGGAGAGGCTGGAGGGAACTGCCTGAAAATGTCGAGCTGTGTTCCAGTAGCCACGTTTCTTGATGATAACTGTATGATGATATAGCTTTCACAATGTGACTGTGTGATTGTGAAAACCTTGTGTCTGATGCTCCTTTTATCTACCTTGTCAACAGACGAGTAGAATATATGGAATAAAAATAAATAATAGGGGGAACAAATGTTAAAATAAATTTAGTTTCAAATGCTAGTGATCAATGAAAGGGAGGGGTAAGGGGTATGGTGTGTATAATTTTTTTCTTCTGTTTTCATTTTATTTATTTTTCTCTTGTCTTTTATTTCTTTTTCTGAATTGATGCAAATGTTCTAAGAAATTATGAATATGCAACTAAGTGATGATATTGTGAATTACTGATTATATATGTTAATGTTTTAGTTCATTTGTTAAATTTTTTAAATTAATAAATAAATAAATTAAAAAAAATCAATCAGTGGGTGAGTGGATTAGGGACACCTCATGAGCCCCAAAGAAATGATTTGCCCAAACACTGAGATTTCACGGCAAAGCACCAGATTCCAACACTTTTAGGAAGTAAATAATGAAAAATCAATTCAAAGAAAAAAACAGATCGAGAACCCAGGGACCTGGCGTCCTCACACATTTATTGCTGAGAACCATTTCTCAATTGACCTGAAAACTTCGGGAATGTTTATTTACTTTCAACACCTCCCTGAGATCAATATTTTGAATTTGGATCTGAGTTATTATTTTTCACATCACAGCATTGGAGAGCTGAGTTAAGTGGCTCATATTTTAGTGCTAAAAAGATCACTATGACACTCCCAATTTCGGTGCTACCCCTGCCGGCCTGGCCACATATCACTGCATCCCACTGAAGCACAGACAGCAGTGACTCAGTGGGGTTGGGGGCCGAGCCAGGGGTCCTCAGAAAACCAATCTTGCTTTTCTCTGTTTATCAGGCCTGTCTCACCCCTAGGACAGGCGAGAGGGAGGCAGGGAGGAGCCGATGGCTGAAGCAGATGAGTTCACCTCATCAAAAGCATGCTTGCTTCCCTCCCCTTCCCTGTCCCTTATGTCTCCCCGAAAATCTTCCCAAGAGAAAAGAAGAGGCTGGGCTGGCTACAGAGGGCAGGAAGTGGGAAGGACCCCAAGGACGGTCCCAGGCCACCCCTGACATATCCCAGGGGCTACAGCCTTGGGGGGAGAAGCCCTCTGGGTTAAGCCCCTATTTCAATGCTCAGCAAGGAGGCCATGACCCTGTCCCAGAAAACTAGGGGCTCCCACTTGGAGGGGGTGGGAGAGTCTTCTGGGATCAGCCCATCCTCAAAAGACATCAGGCCTTCCAGGGAAGGAACCTTCTCAGCGGGGCCAATGGCAGCAGGAAGGGAACTGCCCACCTCCCCACCTGCTGGTCAGCAGGGCCGGGGGCACTGGCCATACCAGGGCCAGCCGCCAGCAACACCCCCAGAGGAAGCCACCACAGGGGTGGTGCGGCCTGGACAGTGGAAGGAGCTGCCATCCTGCAGATTGGAGCCTGCTTCAGCTCAGAACAAACACCGCTGAGCATAAGGGTTCCGAGGCAACCCGGTGCTCAGAGGCCCGGGGCCCCCACTTCCAGCTATGGGAACTGAGGGCCTCTGTGCAGCTTAGCTGTTGGGCCCTGCCTGGAGCAAGGCCTGGAAGACAGGCCCCTCAGACAACCTGGCTTCAGGGTCACAACTGACCAATGCTGACCACTCTGGGTGGTGGGGCCTTGAAGGGAAGGCCACCCCAACATTGGTTATGACCCTGGGTTTCTGGCCTGACACCCACTTCCTGGCTCATGGCACACACCAGGTGCATGGGCCTCTCACTCCAGGGACCCTACTGCCCAGAAGGCAGGTTCAGGTGGCTGTCCGTGGGGATGCTGCTCTGTCAGGCCCTGCAGCCTCAGGAACAGCTCTGACAATGAAGCATCCTAGCTGCCCAAATCTGCCCCATAGCGAAGCCCTTACCCCCAGCCCCCCAGGACCTTGAGTGGGGAGAGGAGCTGGAGCTGCCCTCGTCTCAGCTGTAGGAGCCAAAGGGCAGGCAGGCTCAGCCCTCGGCCTTCCCCACCCGTCCACTTCATCCTGAGCTCTGCAACCTGTCCGTCCCTCAGGGTCCCCCTCTACCCCTGCCCTCAGCCTGAACTCTCTTCAAGGGTTGCCCCCACAAAACCCCCGCTGGGCTTTGGCCACAGGGTCAACAGGAGACCCAAGGTGGAGGTGGGAGGAGAGTGACCTAAGGCCATGGAAGGGACCTCAGCCACAAGTTCCTGCAGGCTCCCTGCTGACACCCAAAGCTGGCAATGGCTCCACAGCCCCTTTCTCCCCTTCCCTCAAGCTTCCTAGGACAGACGGTCAGGAGAGACCACTTATGACGCTTTCTGGGGTGATGCCATGCTGCTGCACATAAAGATGACAGGAAATCATATGAAAATAAACTTGTCATTTCTCTCATTCAGCCACTTGGAAGCCAGGGTTTAGGGAAGTCACTGCCGTGATGTCCTCCTATAAACATGCCAGCATCGGGGAGGAGGGGTGAGTTTTCTGTGCTCCTCCATGGATCACATTGTTTTGAGTCCCAGAGAGGGCCAGGCGATCCCCTTGGAAGGCCACAAACCATGCAGAGCACTCGCTCAGCACTAGGGGCCAGGGAAGGACTCAACTGAATCATGCCCAAGGAGGTGAGCCCTTCCTGAGGGCCACAGCAGGGAAGGCCCTCCAAGGGAAGCACAGGCGGAGCCCAGAGGCATCCTGGACTCTCAGGAGGCCTGACCCCTGTCCAAGCTGCACAGATGCCAGACCCCAAAACTCCAGATCAGCTGGTTGCCCATCTCTCTGGCAGGCGTGGACCCCAGTTTCAAGATGGTTGTCTTGGGGAGCACGCCTTCCTGACCCCGGGGATCCCCAGGCTCAGCCCAGCTCATGGCTCCCAGGGGCACATGAGCATGCAACTGTGACCTAGGGCCAGACAGCAGAGCCCCCCAACTAATTGGGATCCACCCTGGCAACTAGAAGGTGCAGATCTTGTTTCCCTATGGATGGGTACTGTAATGACTTCTGTAAACTCTTGACATTTTAACTGTCTCTTTCTTATGTTTGCCTTTAAAAATTAGATGCAAGTTGTCAAATTTATGATACCCCCAAATCTATAAATTTAAAAAATTTTTAATTGTGAAGTATAAAATGTATAAGCAAAGAAAGAAAAAAGCAATATTTTCAAAGCAATCTTCAACAAATAGTTATAGGACAGATCCCAGAGGTGGTCAGGGCTACCATATGATCTCAGATATTGCTGTGGGAACTGCTGTCACTGAGCTGGAATCCTTAAACACAATTGCAGATGATGGGATCCTGAGTTGGCAGAAGCCAGGTGGCAGCACTTAATCACCAAAGACAGGGTGGATGTGGCTATTCCAATAGACAGCAGGCTCAACGCAGGAATCAGAACAATCTGATCCACAGAAATTTGTGGCAATGGCTAGTAAATCATGATGTACTTAGGAATACAATTGATGGGCAGTCTACTAAATTCTTGTTCGAGCTGCATAAACAAAAGAGTTCTAGATCAAGTGAACAGAACTCTAACATGAATTACCAAAACATAGAGTCACGGCCCCTGAGTCAATTTCCAGACTTCAGACAATTTATAGAACCAGAGCCCCTTGAATGAAGAGGAGGCCAGGTTTCTTTGGGAGAGAAACCTGTTACACTGCCAGAAATTTATGCTATTAATCTTCCTCCAAGCCTTCCCCGAGGAGATCAATGGCCTTTTACCAGGGAAACGGTGCACTGGGGAAAAGGAAATGATCAGTTATTTCAGGGATTATTAGACACTGGTTCCAAAGAGACGTTAATACCAGGGGACCCAAAACGTCACTCTGGTCCGACAGTCAGAGTCGGGGCTTATGGAGACCAGGTGATCAATGGAGTTTTAGCTGAGGTCTGCCTCACAGTGGGTCCAGTGGACCCGCAGACCCATTCTGTAGTTATTTCCCGAGTCCCAGAATGCATAATTGGAATAAAAATCATGAGCAACTGGCCGAATCCCCATGTTGGCTTTCTGACTTGAGCAGTGAGGTCTGTTATGGTGGGAAAGGTGAAGGGGAAACCACTAGAACTGCCCTACATAGCAAAATAGTAAATCAGAAGTAATACTGGATTCCAGAAGGGATTACAGAGATTACTGCCACTCTTATGGACTTGAAGGATGCAGGGCTGGTGATTCCCACTACATCCCCAATCAACCTTCCTATTTGGCATGTGCAGAAAACAGATGGGTCTTGGAGGATGACAGTGGTTCATCATAAGCTCAACCAGGTGGTAACTCCAATTGCAGCTGCTGTTTCAGATGGGATATCATTGCTTGAGCAAAGCAATACATTCCCTGGCACCTGGCATGCAGCTATTGATCTGGCAAATGATTTTTTTCTCAATAGTTGTTAGTAGGGACCACCAGAAATCTGGATTTATTCTGTTTGGAGTTTGTTGGGCTTCTTTGACTTATATATTTATGTCCTTAATGAGGGTTGGGGAGTTTTCCCCCATTATATCCTCGACTACTCTTCCTAGCCCTTTAGTTCTCTCTTCTCATTCTGGGACTCCAATCAGTCTTATATTTGAATGCTTTGTTTGGTCTATCATTTCCCTGAGTTCCTGTTCAATTTTTTTCCAACTTTCTTTTTGCCATTTGCTGTTTTGAGTCTTTGAAATCAATTATCCAGTCCTCTATATCACTTGTTCTTTCTTCTGTCTCTTCAAATGTAGTGTTGTGTGCCTCCAGTATGTTTTTTATTTGGTCAACAGAGTCTGTAATATCTGTGATATCTGCTGTTTTTCTATTTATTCTTTCAAGTTCCTCTTTATGCTCTTCTCTGTCTTCTTGATCTCCTTTAGGTTATTTGCTATCCTTCTTATTTTATTAAATAGAGTCATATGAATATCTTTGCTTAGCTGTTCCAATGTTTGTGTCTCTTCTGGTGTTCTAATTTGTTCATTAGGCAGGCAATATCTGTCTGCATTGTGATATGCTCAGTGATCCTGTCATGTTTCTATCTTGATTGACTTATTTGGGGAATTGATTTCTTTCAGGAGTCTAAGACCTTGTGTTTTCAGGATGGCTTTACAGCAGGGAGCAGGACACAGCATGGTGTGCTCAGTGTGGAGATTTGTTTCAGGGCAGGAATGGATGCAGTTTGGTGATGTTATGCTGATGCATGGGAACGTGGGTGCTTTGTAGCCAGGGAGGATGTAGCTGTGGAAGTGCACCGGTCCTGGGGTTGTAAAGCTGGTGAGCACTGTTTTAAGTCTGGGGGCCCCTTGTGCTCAGGCGTAGAGCTGTTGCAGCAGGTTAGCTTTACTCCTGTGTGGATTAGAAGATGTACCCTGGCTGCACAGGTCAGCACTTTCTCAGAGCTGAGAAGTGAGGCTGAGGTCTGTGCACATGTGCGGTTCTAGGACTGCTATAAAGTGTGGGTTCCAGAGATGAATGATGTGATTATGGGACCATGTGCATGTGTGGGCCTGGGAGTTCCATAAACAAATGCACAGACTCAGGCAGGGTGTTGGAAACTATGGGCTGGTGTCAGATGTAGCCTAGGTATGGAAGTTGGTGCCAGCAAAGTTTATGCAATGGCAACAAACTGCAGGGGACAGGGAGTGGGAGACAGTGCTCAGGAGGCATGCAGGAGAAGTGGGTTAGGCTGCGCTTTGGGTGAGGGTGAGGGGAAGTTATGTGCACTGGGGTCTGTTGGGCTGAGGGCATCTGGAGTGCAGGAAATGGGACTGGGTGATAGGGTTTGGGTGCATGGGGTGTAGGGTGAGTCACCAGTCATGGGGCTGTGCAGGTGAGGGGACCATACCCAAGGAATGCAGCCTGGCTTTCTCACTGGCCCCATGCTCCTGTCCCTGCACTCCTGTGGACTCAGCACCTTTGCACCAACCTCCAGCTTTCTGCCTCTCAGTTCCTCGGACTCTGCAGCCAGGGCTGCCCCAGGTAGTGCAGAAGGTCTCCCAGGTCAGCTGCACTCATGAATCACCATCACAGTCACCCTCCTGTGTCTTCTCTAACTCTTCCATGTAGCAGGACTCATATCGAGCTCCTCTAGTCAGCCGTCTTCCTGGAGCCCAGCATTAAAATGTTTGGTTTCCTTTTTTCTTTGTGTGACATATTCACATAGCTCCATGGTCAAATGTTCCAAACCAGCTCTGTTCAGAGATACAGGTCATCCTAGAAACTCTCAGAGATTTTATAGTTAATTGTAACTGCCAGCTGTTGTATTAGTTCATTATACATTTTTATCAATAAAGTTTACATGAAGCTGTTTTTAGTGTAGAATAAGAAATTAGAATTCTGCATGTCCCTTACCCCTTGATCCATTCAGAATAGATTTTAATGGCAGAGAATAAACTTTCACAGAAAACCATGGGTTTTCAACAGGTGGACTGGTAAAAAAGAATTTGGAGACCAAGAAAGATTAGGAGAACTTGCAGCACTCACCAAAATCTGGTAAGAAGGTACTGTAAAGACTTCTGTAAACTCTTGACATTTTAACTGTCTCTTTCCAATGTTTGCCTTTAAAAATTAGAGGGGACTTGTCAAATTTATGATACCCCAAAATTTATAAATTTAAAAAATTTTTTAATTGTGAAATATAAAATGTATAAGCAAATAAAGGAAAAAGCAATATTTTCAAAGCAGTCTTCAACAAGTAGTTATAGGACAAGTCCCAGAGTTTGTCAGGGCTACCATATGATCTCAGATATTACTGTGGGAACTGCTGTCACTGAGCTGGAATCCTTAAACAAAATTGCAGATGATGGGATCCTGAGTTGGCAGAAGCCAGGTGGCAGCACTTAATCACCAAAGACAGGGTGGATGTGGCTATTCCAATAGACAGCAGACTCAATGCAGGAATCAGAACAATTTGATCTGCAGAAATTTGTGGCATTGTATTGGAAATCATGGGGTCCTTAGGAACACAAAGGATGGGCAGTCTACTAAATTCTTGTTCGAGCTGCATAAACCAAAGAGTTCTAAGTCAAGAGAACAGAGGTCTAACATGAATTATCAAAACATAGAGTCACGGCCCCTTAGTAAATTTCCAGACTTTAGACAAATTATAGACCCAGAGCCTCTTCAATGAAAGGGAGGCCAGGTTTCTTTGGGGGAGAAACCTGTTACACTGTCAGAAATGTATGCTATTAATCTTCCTCCAAGCCTTCCCCAAGGAGACCGATGGCCTTTTACTAGGGCAACGGTGCAATGGGGAAAAGGAAATGATCAGATATTTGGGGGATTATTAGACACTGGTTCAGAAGTGTCATTAATTCCAGGGGAACCAAAATGTCACTCTGGTCCACAGTCAGAGTTGGGACTTAGGGAGACCAGGTGATATTTGGAGGTTTAGCTCCAAATATGCCTCACAGTGGGTCCAGTGGACCTGAAGACCCATTCTGTAGTTATTTCCCCAATTCCAGAATGCATAATTGGAATAAAAATCATGAGCAACTGGCCGAATCCCCACGTTGGCTCTCTGACTTGCACAGTGAGGTCTGTTACGGTGGGAAAGGCGAAGTGGAAGCCTCTGGAACTGCCCTACCTAGCAAAATAGTAAATCAGAACTAATACTGGATTCCTGAAGGGACTGCAGAGATTACTGCCACACTTAGGGACTTGAAGGATACAGGGCTGGTGATTCCCACTACATCCCCTTTCAACTCTCCTACTTGGCCTGTGCAGAAAACAGATGGGTCTTGGAGGATGACAGTGGTTCATCGTAAGCTCAACCAGGTGATAACTCCAATTGCAGCTGCTGTTTCAGATGGGATATCATTGCTTGAGCAAAGCAATACATTTCCTGGTACCTGGCATGCAGCTACTGATCTGGCAAATGCTATTTTTCCCAATAGTTGTTAGTAAGGACCACCAGAAATTTGGATTTATTCTGTTTGGAGTTTGTTGGGCTTCTTTGACTTATATATTTATGTCCTTTATGAGGGTTGGGAAGTTGTCCACCATTATATCATTGATTACTCTTCCTAGCCCTTTACTTCCCTCTTCTCATTCTGTGAAACCAATCAGTCTTATATTTGTATGCTTTGTTTGGTCTATCATTTCCCTGAGTTCCAGTTCAATTTTTTTCCATCTTTTTTTTGCCATTTGCTGTTTTGAGTCTTTGAAATCAATTATCCTGTCCTCTATATCACTTGTTCTTTCTTCTGTCTCTTCAAATGTAGTGTTGTGACCTCCAGTATGTTTTTTATTTGGTCAACAGGGTCTTTAATATCTGTGATATCTACTGTTTTTCTATTTCTTCTTTGAAGTTACCCTTTATGCTCTTTTCTGTCTGCTTGATCTCCTTTAGGTCATTTTCTATCCCTCTATTTTATTACATAGAGTCATATGAATATCTTTCCTAAGATGTTACAATGTCTGTGTTTCTTCTGGTTTTCTAATTTGTTCATTAAGCAGGTGATATCTGTCTGCATTGTGATATGCTCAGTTATCTTTGTCTATCTTCCTGGCATGTAACTATCTTGATTGACTTATTTGGGGAGTTCATTTCTTTCAGTAGTCTAAGGCCTTGTCTTTGTAGGATGGTTGTACAGCAGGGAGCAGACCTCTGCATGGGGCACACAGAGTGGAAATTTGTTTCAGGGCAGGTATGGATGCAGCTTGTGGTTGTTATGCTGATGCTTGTGAACGTGGTTGCCTTGCGGACAGGGAGGATGTAGTTGTACAAGTGCAACAGTCCGGGGTTCGTAAACCTGGTGAGTGCTGGTTTAAGGCATAGGGCCCCTTGTGCACAGGTAGACCTGTGGCAGCAGGTTAGCTTTACTCCTTTGTGGATTAGGAGCAGATATGACCCGGCTGCAAAGGTCAGCAGGATCTCAGATCTGGGAAGTGAGACTGAGGGCTGTGCACATGTGCGGTTCTAGGACTGCTATACAGTGTGGTTCCCAGAACTGAATGATGTGATTGGGGGCCAATGTGCATGTGTGGGCCTGTGAGTTCCATAAACACATGCACACAACTCAGGCAGGGTGTGGTGAGCCTGTCGGAAACTATGGGATGGGGTCGGGTGTAGCCTAGGTATGGAGGTTGGTACCAGTAAACTTTATGCACTGGCAACAACTGCAAGAAACAGAGAGTGGGAGTCAGCGCTCAGGAGGCATGCAGGAGAGGTGGGTTGCGCTGCACTTGTGATGGGGGTGAGGGGAAGTTATGTGCATGTGGGCTTGTGGGGTGGGGCATCTGGAGTGCAGGAAATGGGAATGGGTAATAGGGTTTGTGTGCATGGTTTGTGGGGTGAGTCACCGGTCACGGGGCTGTGCAGGTGAGGGGAGTGCACCCATGGAATGCAGCCTGGCTTACTCCCTGGACCCATGCTCCCCTCCGTGCACTCCCGTGGGCTCCACACCTTCGCACCAGCGTCCAACTTTCTGCATCTCATTTCCTCGTCCTCTGCAGTGAGGGCTGCATGAGGTGTTGCAGGAGCTCTCCCTGGTCAGGTGTACTCCTGAATCACCACCACAGTCACCGTCCTGTCCCTTCTTCCATGGAGCAGGGCTCATCTCAAGCTCCTCTAGTCAGCCATCTTCCTGGAGGTCCAGCATTGAAACGTTTGGTTTACTTTTTTCTTTGTGTGACATATTCACGTCTCCAAGGTAAAATTTTCTAAACCAGGTCTGTTCAGATTTATAGGGCTTCCATGAAACTCTAGGAAATTTTATAGTTAGTTTTAACTGCCAGCTGTTGTATTAGTTTATTATACATTTTTATCAATAAAGTTTACTTGAAGCTGTTTTTGATGTAGAAAATGAAATAAGAATATTGCATGTCTCTTACCCCTCATACATTCAGAATAGTTTCTAATGGCAGAGAATATACTTTCAGATGAAACCAAGGGTTTTCAACAGGTGGACTGGTGAAAAAGAATTTGGACACCAAGAAAGATTATGAGAACTTGCAGCAGTCACCTAAATCTGGCAAGAAGGTACTGTAATGACTTCTGTAAACTCTTGACATTTTAACTGTCTCTTTCCTATGTTTGCTTTTAAAAATTAGAGGTGAGTTGTCAAATTTTTGTTACCCCAAAATTTATAAATTTTTCAATTTTTTTGGTGTGAAATATAAAATTTATAAGCCAAGAAAGAAAAAAAGCAATATTTTCAAAGCAGTCTTCAACATATAGTTATAGAACAGATCCCAGAGTTTGTCAGGGCTACCATATGATCTCAGATATTACTGTGGGAATTGCTATCACTGAGCTGGAATCCTTAAACAAAATTGCAGATGATGGGATCCTGAGTTGGCAGAAGCCAGGTGGCAGCACTTAATCACCGAGGACAGGGTGGATGTGGCTATTCCAATAGACAGCAGACCCAAAGCAGGAATCAGAACAATCTGATCCACAGAAATTTGTGCTGTTGGCTAGTAAATCATGATGTACCTAGGAATACAATTGATGGGCAGTCTACTAAATTCTTGTTCAAGCTGCATAAACCAAAGTGTTCTAGGTCAAGTGAACAGAAGTCTAACATGAATTACCAAAACATAGAGACATGGCCCCTTAGTCAATTCCCAAGCTTGAGACAATTTGTAGACCCAAAGCCCCTTGAATGAAGGGGAGGCCAGGTCTCTTTGTGGGAGAAACCTGATACACTGTCAGAAATTTATGCTATTAATCATCCTCCAAGCCTTCCCCAAGGAGACCAATGGCCTTTTACCAGGGAAACGGTGCACTGGGGAAAAGGAAATGATCAGATATTTCAGGGATTATTAGACACTGGTTCAGAAGTGACATTAATTCCAAGGGACACAAAATGTCACTGTGGTCCAACAGTCAGAGTTGGGGCTTAGGGAGACCAGGTGACCAATGGAGTTTTAGCTCAGTTCTGCCTCACAAGGGGTCCAGTGGACCCCCAGACCCATTTTGTAATTATTTCCCCAGTTCCAGAATGCATAATAGGAATAAAAATCCTGAGCAACGGGCCAAAACCCAACGTTGGCTCTCTGACTTGCGCAGTGAAGTCTTATGGTGGGAAAAGCGAAGTGGAAGCCACTAGAACTGCCCTACCTAGCAAAATAGTAAAGCAGAAGTAATAATGGATTCCAGAAGAGATTGCAGAGATTACTGCCACACTTAGGGACTTGAAGGATGCAGGGCTGGTGATTCCCACTACATCCCCATTCAACTCTCCTATTTGGCCTGTGCAGAAAACAGATTGGAATAAAAATACTGAGCAACCGGCCGAATTCCCACGTTCACTCTCAGTCTTGCGCAGTGAAGGCTGTTATGGTGGGAAAGGCAAAGTGGAAGCTACTAGGACTGCCCTACCTAGCAAAATAGTAAATCAGAAGTAATACTGGATTCCAGAAGGGATTGCAAAGATTACTGCCACTGTTCGGGACTTGAAGGATGCAGGGCTGGTGATTCCGACTTCATCCCCATTCAACTTTCCTATTTGGCATGTGCAGAAAACAGATGGGTCTTGGAGGATGACAGTGGTTCATCGTGACCTCAACCAGGTGATAACTCCAATTGCAGCTGCTGTTTCAGATGGGATATCATTGCTTGAGCAAAGCAATACATCTCCTGGCACCTGGCATGCAGCTATTGATCTGGCAAATGCTTTTTTTCTCAATAGTTGTTAGTAAGGACCACCAGAAATTTGGATTTATTCTTTTTAGAGTTTGTTGGGGTTCTTTGTCTTATATATTTATGTCCTTTATGAGGGTTGGGAAGTTGTCCACCATTATATCCTTGACTACTCTTCCTAGCCCTTTACTTCTCTCTTCTCATTCTGAAACACCAATCAGTCTCATATTTGTATGCTTTGTTTGGTCTATCATTTCCATGAGTTCCAGTTCAATTTTTTTTCATACTTTTTTGCCATTTGCTATTTTGAGTCTTTGAAATCAATTATCCTGTCCTCTATATCACATGTTCTTTCTTCTGTCTCTACAAATGTAGTGTTGTGACCTCCAGTATGTTTTTTATTTGGTCAACAGTGTCTTTAATATCTGTGATATCTGCTGTTTTTCTGTTTATTCTTTCAAGTTACCCTTTATGCTCTTCTCCATCGTCTTGATCTCCTTTAGGTCATTTGCTATCCCTCTTATTTTTTTAAGTAGATTCATTTGAATATCTTTGCTTAGTTGCTCCAATGTCTGTGTCTCTTCTGGTGTTCTAATTTGTTCATTAGGCAAATGATATCTGTCTGCATTGTGATATGCTAAGTGATCTTCTGCTGTCTTCCTGGCATGTAACTACCTTGATTGACTTATTGGGGGAGTTGATTTCTTTCAGCAGTCTAAGGCCTTGTGCTTGAGAGATAGTTGTACAGCAGGGAGCAGGGCACAGCATGGGGCTCAGTGTGGAGATTTGTTTCAGGGCAGGTAAGGATGCAGTTTGGGGATGTTATGCTGACGCTTGTGAATGTGGGTGCCTTGTGGCCAGGGAGGCTGTAGCTGTGAAAGTGCATCAGTCCTGGGGTGGTAAACCTGATGAGTGCTGGCTTAAGGCATGGGGCCCCTTGTGCACAGGCATAGAGCTGTGACAGCAGGTTAGCGTTACTCCTGTGTGGAATAGGAACAGAGTGACCCGGCTGCACAGGTCAGCACTTTCTCATAGCTGGGAAGTGAGGCTGAGGGCTGTGCACATGTGTGGTTCTAGGGATGCTATAAATTGTTTGTCCCAGAGGTGAATGATGTGATTGTGGGTGCATGTGGATGTGTTGGCCTGGGAGTGCCATAAACAAATGCACAGAGCTCAGGCAGGGTGTGGTGAAGCTGTCGGGATATATGGGCTGGGGTCCGGTGTAGCCTAGGTAGGGAGGTTGGTGCCACCAAACTTTATGCACTGGCAACCAACTGCAGGGAACAGGGAGTGGGAGGTTGTTCTCAGGAGGCGTGCAGGAGAGGTGGGTAGGGCTGCACATGGGTTGGGGCTGAAGGAAAGTTATGTGCACTGGGGGTATGTTGGGGTGGGGGCAACTGGAGTGCAGGAAATGGGAGCAGGTGTTATGGTTTGGGTGCATGGGGTCTGGGGTGAGTCGCTGTTCATGGGGCTGTGCAGGTGAAGGGAGCGCACCCAAGGAATGCAGCCTGACTTACTCCCTGGTACTGTGTTCCTGTCCATCCACTCCCGTGGGCTCCGTGCCTTCTCACCAG
>PVIY010007981.1:50985-79293 GCA_004026745.1 Myrmecophaga tridactyla
TTAGGGACACATGTCAACTTGGCCAAGTTGTGGTACCTGTTTATCTGATTGGGCAAGCGCTGGCCTGTCTGTTGCAATGAGGACATTTCATAGGATTAGGTCATGATCACGTCAGCTGCATCCACAGCTGATTCCATTTGTAATCAGCCAAAGGGGAGTGTCTTCTGCAATTAGTGATGCTAAATCTAATCATGGGAAGGCTTTTAAGGAGGACTCAGAGGAGACAGGCCCCATTCCTGCTTCGGCTGGTGAGCCTCTCCTGCTGAGTTCATCCAGACCCTCCATTGGAGTCGTCAGCTTCACAGCGTGCCCTGTGGATTTGGACTCTGCATTCCTGCGGTAATGTGAGACACTTTTATAAATTTTATATTTGCAAGTGTTACCTGTTGATTCTGTTTCTCTAGAGAACCCTAACTAATACACCAGCCTACAGCTTTCTGCCTCTCAGTTCCTCGGACTCTGCAGCCAGGGCTGCCCCAGGTGGTGCAGAAGCACTCCCAGGTCATCTGCACTCCTGAATCACCGCTGCAGTCGCCCTCCTTTCCCTTCTCTAACTCTTCCACGGATCAGGGCTCATCTCGAGTTCCTCTAGTCAGCCTCTTCCTGGAAGCCCAGCATTGAAACATTTGGTTTACTTTTTTCTTTGTGTGACATATTCACATGGCTCCAAGTTCAAGTGTTCCAAACCAGGTCTATTTAGAGATATTGGGCTTTGTTGATACTCTCAGGGATTTTATAGTTAATTTTTATTGACAGCTGTTGTATTAGTTTATTATACATTTTTATCAATAAAGTTTACTTGAAGCTGTTTTTAGTATAAAATAAGAAATAAGAATTCTGCATGTCCTTAACCGCTTCATCCATTCAGAGTAGTTTCTTATGGCAGAGAATAAAGTTTCACACAAAACCATGGGTTTTCCACAGGTGGTCTGGTAAAAAAGAATTTGGAGACCAAGAAAGATTATGAGAAGTTGCAGCAGTCACCGAAATCTGGTGAGAAGGTACTGTAATGACTTCTGTAACCTCTTGACATTTTAACTGTCTCTTTCCTATGTTTGCCTTTAAAAAATTAGAAGCAAGTTGTCAAATTTATAGTACCCCCAAATTTATAAATTTTTAAGTTTTTTTTATTGTGAACTATGAAATGCATAAGGAAAGAAAGAAAAAAGCAATGTTTTCAAAGCAGTCTTCAACAAGTAGTTATAGGACGGATCCCAGAGTTTTTCAGGGCTATCATATGATCTCAGATATTACTGTGGGAACTGCTGTCACTGAGCTGGAATCCTTAAACACAATTGCAGATGATGCGATCCTGAGTTGGCAGAAGCCAGGTGGCAGCACTTAATCACCGAGGACAGGGTGGATGTGGCTCTTCCAATAGACAGCAGACTCAAAGCAGGAATCAGAACAATCTGATCCGCAGAAACTTCTGACGTTGGCTAGTAAATCATGGGGTACCTAGGAATACAATAGAACAGCAGACTACTAAATTCTTGTTTGAGCTGCATAAACAAAAGAGTTCTAGGTCAAGTGAACAGAAGTCTAACATGAATTAAAAAACAAATCAATGGCCCTTTAGTCAATTTCCAGACTTGAGACAATTTATAGACCCAGAGCCCCTTTTATAAAGGGGAGGGTAGGTCTCTTTGGGGGAGAAACCTGTTACACTGTCAGAAATTTATGCTGTTAATCTTCCTCCAAGCCTTCCCCAAGGAGACTGATGACCTTTTACCAGGGCAATGGTGCACTGGGGAAAAGGAAATGATCAGATATTTGGGGGATTATTAGACACTTGTTCAGAAGTGACATTAATTCCAGGGGACCCAACACATCACTCTGGTCCACCAGTAAGAGTTGGTGCTTAGGGAGACCAGGTGATCAATGGAGTTTTAGCTCAGGTCTGCCTCTCAGTGGGTCCACTGGACCCCCAGACACATTCTGTAGTTATTTCCCGAGTTCCAGAATGCATAATTGGAATAAAAATACTGATCTACTGGCAGAATCCCCGCATTGGCTCTATGACTTGCACAGTGAGGCTGTTATGGTGGGAAAGGCGACGTGGAAGCCACTAGAACTGCCCTATCTAGCAAAATAGTAAATCAGAAGTAATACTGGAATCCTGAAGGGATTACAGAGACTTCAGCCACTCTTAGGGACTTGAAGGATGCAGGGCTGGTGATTACCACTATATCCCCATTCAACTCTCCTATTTGGCCTGTGAAGAAAACAGATGGGTCTCGAAGGATGACAGTGGTTTATTGTAAGCTCAACCAGGTGGTAACTCCAATAGCAGCTGCTGTATCAGATGTGATATCATTGCTTGAGCAAAGCAATACATCCCCTGGTATCTGTCATGCAGCTATTGATCTGGCAAATGCTTTTGTTCTCAATTGTTCTTAGTAAGAACCACCAGAAATTTGGATTTATTCTGTTTCGATTTTTTTGGTCTTCTTTGACATATATTTATGTCCCTTATGAGGGTTGGGGAGTTTTCCTCCATTATATCCTTGACTACTCTACGTAGACCTTAACTTCTCTCTTCTCATTCTGGGACACCAATCAGTACTATATTTGTATGCTTTGTTTGGTCTATCTTTTCCCTGAGTTAGAGTTCAATTTTTTTTCCATCTTTTTTGCCATTTGCTGTTTTGAGTCTTGAAATCAATTATCCTGTCCTCTATATCACTTGCTCTTTCTTCTGTCTCTTCAAATGTAGTGTTCTGTGCCTCCAGTATGTTTTTTATTTGGTCAAGAGAGTCTTTAATATCTGTGATATCTGCTGTTTTTCTGTTGATTCTTTCAAGATCCTCTTTATGCTCTTCTCTGTTTTCTTGATCTCCTTTATGTGATTTGCTGTCCCTCTTATTTTATTAAGTAGAATGATATGAATATCTTTGCTTAGTTGTTCCAATGTCTGTGTCTCTTCTGGCATTCTAATTTTTTCATTAGGCAGGCGATATCTGTCTGCATTGTGATATGCTCAGTGAACTTCTGCTGTCTTCTTGGCATGTAACTATCTTGATTGACTTATTTGGGGAGTTGATTTCTTTCAGTAGTCTAAGGCCTTGTGTTAGAGGGATGGTTGTACTGCATGGAGCAGGACACAGCATGGGGCAATCAGTGTGGAGATTTGTTTCAGGGCAAGTATGGATGCAGTTTGGGGTGTTATGCTGATGCTTGTGCAACGTGGGCGCCTTGCAGCCAGGGAGGATGTAGCTGTGCAAGTGCACCGGTACTGGGGCCCTAAACATGGTGAGCACTGGTTTTAGGCATGGGGCCTCTTGTGCACAGGCATACAGCTATGGCAACAGGTTAGCTTTACTCCTGTGTGGATTAGGAGCAGATGTGACCCAGCTGCACGGGTCAGCACTTTCTCAGAGCTGGGTACTGAGGCTACGGGCTGTGCACATGTGCGGTTCTATGACTGCTATAAAGTGCGGGTCTCAGAGCTTAATGATGTCATTCGGGGCCCATGTGCATGTGTGGGCCTCGGAGTGCCATAAACAAATGGACAGAGCTCAGGCTGGGTCTGTTGAGGTTGTCACAAACTATGGGCTGGGGTCGGGTGAAGCTTAGGTATGGAAGTTGGTTCCAGGAAATTTTATGCACTGGCAACAAACTGCAGGGAACAGGGAGAGGGAGGCAGTGCTCAGGAGGTGTGCAGGAGAGGTGGGTTGGACTGTACTTGGGGGGCGTGAGGGGAAGTATGTGCACTGTGGGATGGACGGATGGGGGCATCTGGAGTGAAGGAAATGGGAGCAGGTGATAGGGTTTAGGTGCATGGGGTGTGGGGTGAGTCGCAGATCATGGGGCTGTGCAGGTGAGGGGTGCGTACCCAAGAAATGCTGCCTGACTTACTCCCTGGTCCCATGCTACCATCCGTGCACCCCCATGGGCTGTGCACCTTCACACCAGCCTCCAGCTTTCTGCCTTCTGTTCCTCAGGCTCTGCAGCCTGAGCTAACCCAGGTGGTGCAGAAGATCTCCGAGGACAGCTGCACTCCTGAATCACCATCACAGTCTCCCTTCTGTCCATTCTCTAACTCTTATATGAAGCAGGACTTGGCCGAGCTCCTCTAGTCAGCCATCTTCGTGGAGCCCAGCACTGAAAAGTTTGGTTTATGTTTATCTTTGTGTGAAATATTCACATGGCTCCAAGTTCAAATGTTCCAAACCAGTTCTGTTCAGGGATACAGGGCTTCCTTGAAACTCTCAGAGATTTTATAGTTAATTTTAACTGCCAGCTGTTGTATTAGTTTATTATATATTTTTTTCAATAAAGTTTACTTGGAGCTGTTTTTAGTGTAGAATAAAGAAATAAGAATTCTGCATGTCCCTTACCACTTCATCCATTCAGAATAGTTTCTAATGGGAGAGAATAAACTTTCACACAAAACCATGGGTTTTCAACAGGTGGACTGGTAAAAAAGAATTTGGAGAACAAAAAAGATTATGAAAAGTTGCAGCAGTTACCGAAATCTGGCGAGAAGGTACTATAATAACTTCTGTAAATTCTTGACGTTGTAACTGTCTCTTTCCTTATTTAAAAATTAGAGGCGAGTTGTCAAATTTATAATACCCAAAATTTATAAATTTTTAGATACTTTTTAGTTGTGAAATATAAAATGTATAAGCAAAGAAAGAAAAAAGCAATATTTTCAAAGCAGTCTTCAACAAGTAGTTATAGGACAGATCTCAGAGTGTGTCAGGGCTACTACATGATCTGAGATATTACTGTGGGAACTGCCGTCACTGTGCTGGAATCCTTAAACCCAATTGCAGATGATGGGATCCTGAGTTGGCAGAATCCAGGTGGCAGCACTTAATCACCAAAGACAGGGTGAATGCGGCTATTCCCATAGACAGCAGACTCAAAGCAGAAATCAGAGCAATCTGATCCACAGAAATTTGTGGCAATGGCTAGTAAATCATGGGGTACCTAGGAATACAATAGATGGGCAGTCTACTAAATTCTTGTTTGAGCTGCATAAACAAAAGAGTTCTTGGTCTAGTGAACAGAAAACTAACATGATTTACCAAAACATAGAATCATGGCCCCTTACTCAATTTCCAGACTTGAGACAATTTATAGACCTAGAGCTCCTTGATTGAAGGGGAGGCCAGGTCTCTTTCGGGGAGAAACCTGTTACACTGTCAGAGGTTTATGCTATTTATCTTCCTCCAAGCCATCCCGAAGGAGACTGATGGGATTTTACCAGGGCAACGGTGTACTGGGCAAAAGGAAATGATCAGATATTTGGGAATTATTAGACACAGGTTCAGAAGTGACATTAATTCCAGGGGACTCAAAACGTCACTCTGCTCCACCAGTCAGAGTTGGGGCTTATGGAGGCCAGGTGATCAATGGAGTTTTAGCTCAGGTCTGCCTCTCAGTGGGTCCAGTGGACCCCAGACCCATTCTGTAGTTATTTCCCCAGTTCCAGAATGCATAATTGGAATAAAAATACTGAGCAACTGCCCGAATCCCCACTCTTATTTTATTAAGTAGAGTCATATGAATATCTTAGCTTAGTTTTTCCAATGTCTGTGTCTCTTCTGGTGTTCTAATTTGTTCATAAGGCAGGCAATATCTGTCTGCATTGTGATATGCTCAGTGATCTTCTGCTGTCTTCCTGGCATGTATCTATCTTGATTGACTTATTTGGGGAGTTGATTTCTCTCAGTAGTATAAGGCCTTGTGTTTGCTGGATGGTTGTACAGCAGGGAGCAGGACACAGCATGGGGCTCTCTGTGTGGAGATTTGTTTCTGGGCAGGTACGGATGCTGTTTGGGAATGTTATGCTGATGCTTGTGAACGTGCACACCTTTTGGCCTGGGAGGATGTAGCTGTGGAAGTGCACTGGTCCTGGGGTCGTAAACCTGCTAAGTGCCTCTTTAATACATGGGGCCCCTTGTGCACAAGCGAAGGTCTGTGGCAACAGGTTAGCTTTACTCCTGTGTGGAGTAGGAGCAGATGTGACCCAGCTGCACAAGTCAGCACTTTCTCAGAGCTGGGAAGGGAGGCTGAGGGTTGTGTACATGTTTGGTTCTAGATCTGCCATAAAGTGAGGGTCCAAGAGCTGAATGATGTGATTGGTGGCCCATGTACATGTGTGTGCCTGGGAGTGCCATAAACAAATGCACAGAGCTCAGGCAGGGTTTGGTGAGGCTGTCAGAAACTATGGGCTGTGGTAGGGTGTTGCCTAGGTATGGAGGTAGGTGCCAGCAAACTTTATGCACTGGCAACAAACTGCAGGGAATAGGGAATGGGAGGCAACACTCAGGATGCGTGCAGGGGATGTTGGTTGGGCTGCACTTGGAGTGAATGTGAGGGGAAGTTATGTGCACTGCAGGGTGGTGGTTTGCGGGCATCTGGGAATGCAGGAAATGGGCCGGGTGATTGGGATTCGGTGTATGGGGTGAGGGGTAAGTCACCTGTCATGGGGCTGTGCAGGTGAGGGGAGCACACCCAAGGAATGCAGCCTGGCTTACTCCCTGGTCCTGTGTTCCCGTCCATCCACTCCCATGGGCTCCATGCCTACCCACCAGCCTCCAGCTTTCTACCTCTCAGTTCCTCGGCCTCTGCAGCCAAGGCTGCCCCAGGTGGTGCAGAAGCTGTCCCAGGTCAGCTGAAATCCTGAATCACTGCTGCAGTCGCCCTCCTGTCTCTTCTAACTCTTCCATGGAAGCAGGCCTCATCTGAATCTCCTCTAGACATCTGTCTTCCTGGAAGCCCAGCATTGAAACGTTTGGTTTACTTTTTTCTTTGTGTGACATATTCACAGGGCTCCAAGGTCAAATGTTCGAAACCAGGTCTGTTCAGAGATACAGGGCTTCCTTGAAACTCTCAGAGATTTTATACTTAACTCAAGCTGCCTTCTGTTGTATTAGTTCATTATTCATTTTTATCAATAAAGTTTACTTGAAGATGTTTTTAGTTTAGAAAAAGAAATAAGAATTCTGCATGTTTCTAGCCCCTTCATACATTCAGAATTGTTTCTACTGGCAGAGAATAAACTTTCCCACAAAACCATGGGTTTTTAACAGGCGGACTGGTAAAAAAGAATTTGGAGACCAAGAAAGATTATGAGAAGTTGAGCAGTCACCGAAATCTGGAGAGAAGGTACTGTAATGACTTCTGTAAACTCTTGACATTTTTACTGTCTCTTTCATATGTTTGCCTTTAAAAATTGGAGGTGAGTTGTCAAATTTATGAACCCCCAAATGTATAAATGTTTAAATTTTTTTAAATTGTGAAATATAAAATGTATAAGCTAAGAAAGAAAAAAGCAATATTTTCAAAGCAGTCTTCAACAAGTAGGTATAGGCCAGATCCCAGAGTTTATCACGGCTGCCATATGATCTCAGATATTACTGTGGGTACTGCTGTCACTGAGCTGGAATCATTAAACACAATTGCAGATGATGGGATACTGAGTTGGCAGAAGCCAGGTGGCAGCACTTAATCACCAAAGACAGGGTGGATGTAGCTATTCCAATAGACAGCAGACCAAAGCAGGAATCAGAACAATCTGATCCGCAGAAATTTTTGGCATTGGCTAGTAAATCCTGGGGTACCTAGGAATACAACAGATTGGCAGTCTACTAAATTCTTGTTTCAGCTTCATAAACAAAAGAGTTCTAGGTCAAGTGCACAGAATTCTAACATGAGTTACCAAAACATAGAGTCACAGTCCATTAGTCAATTTCCAGACTTGAGACAATTTATAGACCCAGAACCCCTTGAATAAAGGGGAGGCCAGGTCTCTTTGGGGGAGAAACCTGTTACACTGCCAGGAATTTATGCTATTAATCTTCTTCCAAGCCTTCCCCAAGGAGACCGATGGCCTTGTTCCTGGGCAACGGTGCTCTGGGGAAAAGGAAATGATCAGATATTTCGGGGATTATTAGAAACTGCTTCAGAAGTGACATTAATTCCAGGGGACCCAAAACTTCACTATGGTCCACCAGTCTGAGTTCGGGCTTAGGGAAACGAGGTGATCAATGGAGTTTTAGCTTATGTCGTCTCACAGTGGGTCCAGTGGAACCCCAGACCCATTCTGTAGTTATTTCCCCAGTTCCAGAATGCATAATTGGAATAAAAATACTGAGCAACTGCCCGAATCCCCACGATGGCTCTCTGATTGCACAGTGAGGTCTGTTATGGTGGGGGAGGCGAAGTGGAAGCCACTAGACCTGCCCTACCTAGCAAAATAGTAAATCAGAAGTAATACTGGATTCCAGAAGGGATTGCAAAGATTACTGCCACTGTTCGGGACTTGAAGGATGCAGGGCTGGTGATTCCGACTTCATCCCCATTCAACTTTCCTATTTGGCATGTGCAGAAAACAGATGGGTCTTGGAGGATGACAGTGGTTCATCGTGACCTCAACCAGGTGATAACTCCAATTGCAGCTGCTGTTTCAGATGGGATATCATTGCTTGAGCAGAGCAATACATTTCCTCGAATCTGGCATGCAGCTATTGATCTGTCAAATGCTTTTCTTCTCAATAGTTGTTAGTAAAGACCACCAGAAATTTGGATTTATTCTGTTTGTAGTTTGTTGGACTTCTTTGTCCTTTATGAGGGTTGGGAAGTTTTCCCCAATTATATCCTTGGCTTTTCTTCCTAGCCCTTTACTTCTCTCCTCTGATTCTGGGACACCAATCAGTTTTATATTTTTATGGTTTGTTTGGTCTATCATTTTCTTGAATTCCAGTTCAATTTTTTCCATCTTTTTTAACCTTTTTTCATTTTGAGTCATTGAAATCAGTTATCCTGTCCTCTATATCACTTGTTCGTTCTTCTATCTCTTCAACTGTAGTGTTGTTTGCATTCAGTATGTTTTTTATTTGGTCAACAAAGTATTTAATATGTGTGATATCTGCTGTTTTTCTATTTATTCTTTCAAGTTCCTCTTTATGCTCTTCTCTGTCTTCTTGATCTCCTTTAGGTCATTTGCTATCCTTCTTATTTTATGAAGCAGAGTTATATGAATATCTTTGCTTAGTTGTTCTGATGTCGGTGTCCTTCCTGTGTTCTAATTTTTCATTAGGTGGGTGATAACTGTCTGCATTGTGATATGCTCGGTGATCTTCTGCTGTCTTCCCTGCATGCAACTATCTTGATTGACTTATTTGGGGAGTTGATTTTTTTCAATAGTCTAAGGCCTTGAGTTTGCAGGATGGTTGTACTGCAGGGAGCAGGACACAGCATGGGGCTCTCAGTGTGGAGATTTGTTTCAGCGCAGATATGGATGCAGTTTGGTGATGTTATACTGATGCTTGTGAACGTGGGTGCCTTCAGGCCAGGGAAGATGTAGCTGTGCAAGTGCACCAGTCCTGGGGTCATAAACGTGGTGAGCACTGGTTTAAGGCAAGGGGCCACTTGTGCATAGGCATAGAGCTGTGGCAGTAGGTTAGCTTTACTCCTGTGTGGTTTAGGTGCAGATGTGACCCGGCTGCACAGGTCAGCACTTTCTCAGAGCTGGGAAGTGAGGCTGAGGGCTGTGCACATGTGCAGTTCTAGGACTCTATAAAGTGTGGGTCCCAGAGCTGAATGATGTGATTGGGGGCCCATGTGCATGTGTGGGCCTGGGAGTGCCATAAACAAATGCACAGACATCAGGGAGGGTTTGGTAAGGCTATTGGAAACTATGGGCTGGTGTCGGGTGTAGCCTAGGTATGGAGGGTGATGCCAGCGAACTTTATTCACTGGCAACAAACTGCAGAGAAGAGGGAGTGGGAGGCAGTGCTCAGGAGGTGGACATGAGAGGTGGGTTGGTCTTCACTTGGGGTGGGGCTGAGGATAAGTTTTATGCACTGGTACTGTTGTGGTGGGGGCATCTGGAGTGCAGGAAATAGTAGTGGGTGATAGGGATTGGCTGCATGGTGTGTGAGGTGAGTCATCAGTCATGGGGCTGTGCAGGTGAGAGGAGCGCACATAAGGAATGCATCCTGACTTACTCCGAGGTCCCGTGTTCCTGTCCGTGCACTCCCATGGGCTCCGTGCCTTCACACCAGCCTCCAGCTTTCTGCCTCTCTGTTCCTCGCCCTGTGAAACCAGCGTTGCCACAGGTGGTGCAGAAGCTTTCCCAGGTCAGCTGCACTCCTGAATCACCGCCAAAGTCACCCTGCTGTCCCTTCTCAAACACTTCCAAGGAGCAGGGCTCATCTTGTGCTCCTCTAGTCAGCCGTCTTCCTGGAAGACCAGCATTGAAACGTTTGGTTTATTTTTTTCTTTGTGTGACATATTCACATGTCTCCAAGGTCAAATGTTCCAAACCAGGTCTGTTCAGAGAAATGGTTTAGTTGAACCTCTCAGCGGTTTTATAGTTAATTTTAACTACCAGCTGTTGTATTAGTTTATTATATATTTTTATCAACAAAGTTTACTTGAAGCTGTTTTTAGTGTAGAATAAGAAAAAGAATTTTGCCTTTCCCTAATCTCCTTATACATTCAGGATAGTTTCTAATGGCAGAGAATAAACTTTCACACAAAACCATGGGTTTTCAATAGGTGGGCTGGTAAAATAGAATTTGGAGACCAAGAAAGATTATGAGAAGTTTCAGCAGTCACCGAAATCTGGTGAGAAGGTACTGTAATGACTTCTGTAAACTCTTGGTATTTTAACTGTCTCTTTCCTATGTTTGCCTTTAAAAATTAGAGGCACATTGTCAAATTAATGACACCGCAAAATTTATTAATTTTTAAATTTTTTAAATTGTGAAATATAAAATGTATAAGCAAAGAAAGAAAAAAGCAATATTTTCAAAGCAGTTTACAACAAGGAGTTATAGGACAGATCCTAGAGTTTGTCAGGGCTACCATATGATCTCAGATATTACTGTGGGAACTGCTTTCACTGAGCTGGAATCCTTAAACACAATTGAGATGATGGGATCCTGATTTGGCAGAAGCCAGGTGGCAGCACTTAATCACCAAACACAGGGTGGATGCGGCTATTCCAATAGACAGAAGACTCAAAGCAGGAATCAAAACATTCTGATCCGCAGGAATTTGTGGTGTTGGCTAGTTAATCATGAGGTACCTAGGAATACAAGAGATGGGCAGTTTACTAAATTCTTGTTCAAGCTGCATAAACAAAAGTGTTCCAGATCAAGTTAACAGAAGCATAACATGAATTACCAAAACATAGAGGCACAGACCCTTACTCAATTTCCAGACTTGAAACAATTTAAGACCCAGAGCCCCTTGACTGAAGGGGAGGCCAGGTTTCTTTGGGGGAGAAACCTGTTATACTGTCAGAAATTTATGCTATTAGTCTTCCTCCAAGACTTCCCCAAGGAGACTGATGGCCTTTTACCAGGGCAACGGTGCACTGGGGAAAAGGAAATGATCAGATATTTCAGGAGTTATTAGACACTGGTTCAGAAGTGAAATTAATTCCAGGGGACCCAAAATGTCACTCTGGTCCACAAGTCCGTGTTGAGGCTTAGGGAGACCAGGTGATCAATCGAGTTTTGGCTCAGATCTGCCTCATAGTGGTTCCAGTGGACCCCCAGACCCATTCTGTAGTTATTTCACCAGTTTCACAATGCATAATTGGAATAAAAATACAGAGCAACTGTTCATGTTATCTCTCTGACTTTTGCAGTGAGGGCTGTTATGGTGGGAAAGGTGATTTGGAAGCCACTAGAACTCCCCTACGTAGCAAAATACAAAATCAGAAGTAATACTGGATTCCTGAAGGGATTGCAGAGATTACTGCCACTCTTAGGGACTTGAAGGATGCAGGGCTGGTGATTCCCACTACATTCCCATTCAACTCTCCTACTTGGGCTGTGCAGAAAACACATGGGTCTTGGTGGATGACAGTGGTTCATCGTAAGCTCAACCAGGTGGTAACCCCAATTGAAACTGCTGTTTTAGATGGGATATCATTGTTTGAGCAAAGCAATATTTCCCCTGCTGCCTGGCATGCAGCTATTGATCTGGCAAATGCTTTTTTTCTCAATAGTTGTTAGTAAGGACCACCAGAAATGTGGATTTATTGTTTGGAGTTTGTTGGTGTTCTTTGATTTATATATTTATGTCCTTCATGAGGGTTGGGAAGTTTTCCCCATTACATCTTTGACTACTCTTCCTAGCTCTTTACTTCTCTCTTCTCATATTGGGACATTGATCAGTCTTATATTTGTATGCTTTGTTTGATCTAACATTTCCCTCAGTTCCAGTTCAATTTTTTTCCATCTGTTCTTGCCATTTGCAGTTTGAATCTTTGAAATCAATTATCCTGTCCATTATATCACTTGTTCTTTCTTCTGTCTCTTCAAATGTACTTTTGTGTGCCTCCAGTATGTTTTTTATTTTTGTCAACAGAGTCTTTAATATCTGTGATATCTGCTGTTTTTCTATTTATACTTTCAAGTTCCTCTTTATTCTCTTCTCTGTGTGCTTGATCTCCTTTAGGTCATTTGCTATCCCTCTTATTTTATTAACTAAATCATATCAATATATTTGCTTAGTTGTTCCAATGTCTGTGTCTCTTCTGGTGTTCTCATTTGTTCATCAGGCAGGCGATATTTGTCTGCATTGTGATATGCTCAGTGATCTTCTGCTGTCTTCCTGGCAAAGAACTATCTTGATTGACTTATTTGGGGAGTTGATTTCTTTCACTAGTGTAAGCCCTTGTGTTTGTGGGATGGTTGTACAGCAGGTAGCAGGACAGAGCATGGGGCACTCAGTGTGGTGATTTGTTTCAGGGTAGGTATGGATGCAGTTTGGGGATGTTGTGCTGATGCTTGTGAACGACGGTGCCCTGCAACCAGGGAGGATGTAGCTGAGCAAGTGCACTGGTCCTGGAGTCGTTAACCTCGTGAGCACTTGTTTAAGGCCTGGGTCCCCATGTGAACAGGTGTAGAGCTGTGGCAGCAGGTTAGGTTTACTCCTGTTTGGATTAGGAGCAGATATGACCTGGCTTCACAGGTCTGCTCTTTCTAGAGCTGGGAAGTGAGGCTGAGGTCTGCGCACATGTGCAGTTCTATGACTGCTATAAAGTGTGGTTCCCAGAGCAGAATGATGTGATTGGAGTCCCATGTGAATGTGTGGACCTGGGAAAGCCATAAACAAATACACAGAGCTCAGGCAGGGTGTGGTGAAGTTGTCGGAAACTATGGGCTGGTGTCAGGTGTAGCCTAGGAATGGAGGTTGGGGTCAGCAAATTTTATGCACTGGTAATAAACTGCAGGGAACAGGGAGTGAGAGGCAATGCTCAGGAAGCATGCAGGAGAGGTGTGTTGGGCTGCACTTGGGGTGGGGGTGAGGGGAAGTTATGTGCACTGCAGTTTGGTGGGGTGTGGGTTCTGGAGTGCAGGAAATTGGAGCGGGTTATAGATTTGGGGTTCATGGGGTGTGGGGTAAGTCACCGGTCATGGGGAGCATACCAAAGGAATGCAGCCTGGCTTACACCTTTGTCCCATGATCCCGTCTGTGAACTCCTATGGGCTCTGTGCATTCGCACCAGGCTCCAGCTTTCTGCCTCTCAGTTCCTCGGTCTCTGCAGCAAGGGCTGCCCCAGGTGGTGCAGAAGCTCTCCCAGGTCACCTGCACTCCTAAATCACCACTGCAGTCGCCCTCCTGTCCCTTCTCTAACTCTTCCATGGAGCAGGGTTCATCTTGAGATCCTCTCGTCAGCCATCTTGCTGGAAGCCCTGTATTGAAACGTTTGGTTTACTTTTTTCTTTGTGTGACATATTCACATGGATCCAAGGTCAAATGTTCCAAACCAGTTCTGTTCAGAAATACAGGGCTTCCTTGAAACTCTCAGAGATTTTATAGTTAATTTTTTTTTTTACATGGGCAGGCACCGGGAATCAAACCAGGGTCCTCGGGCATGGCCGGCAAGCATTCTTGCCTGCTGAGCCACCGTGGCCTGCCCTTTATAGTTAATTTTAACTGCCAGCTATTGTATTAGTGTATTATACAGTTTTATCAATAAAGTTTACTGGAAGCTGTTTTTAGTGCAGAATAAGAAATAAGAATTCTGCATGTTCCTAACTCCTTCATTCATTCAGAATAGTTTCTAATGGCAGAGAATAAACTTTCAAACAAAATCATTGGTTTTCACTAGTTGCACTGGTAGAAAACAATTTGGAGACCAAGAAAGATTGTGAGAAGTTGCAGCACTCACCAAATTCTGCTGAGAAGGTATTGTAATGACTTCTCTAAACTCTTGACATTTTTACTGTCTCTTTTCTATGTTTGCCTTTAAAAATTAGAGGCAAGTTGTCAAATTTATGATACCCCAAAATTTTTAAATTTTTAAATTTTTTTAACAGTGAAATATTAAATGTATAAGCAAAGAAAGAAAAAGCAATATTTTGAAGGCAGTCTTCAACACATATTTATAGGACAGATCCCAGAGTTTGTCAGGGCTACCATAAGATCTCAGATATTACTGTGGTAACTGCTGTCACTGAGCTGGTATGCTTAAACACAATTGCAGATGATGGGATCCTGAGTTGGCAGAAGTCAGGTGACAGCACTTAATCACCAAAGACAGGTTGGATGTGACTATTCCAATAAACAGCATACTCAGAGCAGGGATCAGAACAATCTAATCCACAGAAATTTGGGGCATTGGCTATTAAATCATGGGGTACCTAGGAATACAATAGATGGGCAGTCTACTAAATTCTTTCTCGAGCTGCATAAACAAAAGAGTTCTAGGACAGGTGAACAGAATTCTAACATGAATTACCAAAACATAGAGTCATGGCCCGTTAGTCAATTTCCAGCCTTGAGACAATTTATAGACCCAGAGCCCCTTGAATGAAGGGGAGGCCAGGTCTCTCTGGGGGAGAAATAGATTACACTGCCAGAAATTTATGCTATTAATCTTTCTCCAAGCCTTCCCCAAGGAGACCGCTGACCTTTTAAAAGGGCAATGGTGCTCTGGGGAAAAGGAAATGATCAGATATTTTGGGAATTATTAGACACTGGTTCAGAAGTGACATTAATTCCAGGGGACCCAAACCTCACTCTGATCCACCAGTCCGAGGTGTGGCTTAGGGAGACCAGGTTATCAATGGAGTTTTAGCTCAGGTTTGCCTCACAGTGGGTCCAGTGAACCACCAGACCCATTCGAATTTATTTCCCCACTTCCAGAAGGTTTAATTGGAATAAAAATAATGAGCAACTGGTCGAATCCTCACGTTGGCTCTCTGACTTATGCAGTGAGGGCTGTTATGTTGGGAAAGGCGAGTTGGAAGCCACTAGAACTGCCCTACCTAGTAAAATAGTAAATCAGAAGTAATACTGGATTCCTGAAGGGATTGCAGAGATTACAGCCACTCTTAGGGACTTGAAGGATGCAGGCCTGGTGATTCCCACTACATTACCATTCAACACTCCTATTTGGCCTGTGCAGAAAACAGATGGGTCTTGGAGGATGACAGTGGTTCATCATCAGCCCAACGAGGTGGTAACTCCAATTGCAGCAGCTGTTTCAGATGGGATATCATTGCTTGAGCAAAGCAATACATCCCCTGGTACCTGGCATGCAACTATTGATATGGCAAATGCTTTTTTTTCTCAATAATTGTGAGTAAGGACCACCAGAAATTTGGATTTATTCTGTTTGGAGTTTGTTGGGCTTCTTTGACTTATATATTTATGCCCTTAAAAAAGTTGGGAGGTTTTCCCCCATTATGTCCTTGACTACTCTTCCTAGCCCTTTTCTTCTCTCTTCTCATTCTGGGACACCAATCAGTCTTATATTTGTATGCTTTCTTTGGTCTATCATTTCCCGAGTTCCACTTCAATTATTTTAGATCTTTTTTTGCCATTTTCCATTTTGAAACTTAGAAATCAATTATCTTGACCTCTAGATCAGTTGTTCTTTATTCTGTTTCTTCAAATGTGGTATTGTGTGCATCCACTATGTTTATTATTTGGTCAACAGTGTCTTTAATATATGTGATATCTGCTGTTTTTCTTTTTATTCTTTCAAGGTCCTCTTTATGCTCTTCTCTGTCTCCTTGATCTCCTTTAGTTCATTTGCTGTCCCTCTTATTTTATTAAGAAGAGTCATATGAATATCTTTGCTTAGTTCTTCCAATGTCTGTGTTCTTCCTCTGTTCTAATTGTTCATTAGGCAGACGATATCTGTCTGCATTGTGATGTGCTCAGTGATCTGCTGTCTTCCTGGCATGTAACTCTCTTGATTGAATTATTTTTGGAGCTGAATTCTTTCAGTAGTCTAGGCCTTGAGTTTGCAGGATGGTTGTACAGAAGGGAGCAGCTCACAGCATGGGACAGTCAATGTGGGGATTGGTTTCAGGGAAGGTATGGATGTAGTTTGAGGATGTTATTCTGATGCTTGTGAATATGGCCGACTTGTGGGCAGGGAGGATGTAGCTGTGCAAGTGCACCGGTCCTGGGGTCGTAAACCTGGTGAGGGCTGGTTTAAGGCATGGGGTCCTTGAGCACAGGCACAGAGCTGTAGCAGAAGGTTAGCTTTACTCCTGTGTTGAGTAGGAGCAGATGTGTCCCACCTGCACAGGTCAGCACTTTCTCAGAGCTGAGAAGTGAGGTTGAGGGCTGTGAGCATGTGCAGTCATAGGGCTGTTATAAAGTGCGGGTCCAAGAACTGAATGATGTAAATGTGGGCCCATGTACATGTGTGGGTCTGGGCATGCCAAAACAAATGCACATAGCTCAGGCAGGGGGTGGTGAGGCTGTCAGAATCTATGGGTTGGGGTCAGGAGTAGAAAAGCTATGGAGGTTGTTGCCAGTAAATTTTATGCACTGGCAACAAACTACAGGGAACAGGGAGTGGGAGACGGTGCTCATGAGGCATGCAGGTTGGGTGAGTTGGGCTGCACTTGGGGTGGGTGTGAGGGGAAGTTATGTGCACTGCGGGTTGGTGGGGTGTGGGCATCTGGAGTGCATGAAATGGGAGTGAGTGATAGGATTTGGGTACATGGGGTGTGGTGTAAGTCACCAGTCATGGGGCTGTGCAGGTGTGGTGAGTGCACAAAAGGAATGCAGCCTGGCTTACTCCTTGGTCCTGTGCTCCCATCTGTGCACTCCCATTGGCTCCGTGCCTTCGCACCAGTCTCCAACTTTCTGCCTTGCAGTTCCTCGGCTTCTGAGCCAGGGCTCCCCCAGGTGGTGCAGAAGATCTCCCAGGTCACCTGCACTCCTGAATCACCGCTGCAGTTGCCCTCCTGTCCCTTCTTTAACTCTTCCATGGAGCAGGGCTCATCTCGAGCTCCTCTGGTCAGCCGTCTTCCTGGAAGCCCAGCATTGAAACGTTTGGTTTGCTTTTTTCTTTGTGTGACATATTAACATGGCTCCAAGGTCAAAGTTTCCAAACCAGGTCTGTTCAGAGATAGATGGCTTCCTTGAAACTCTCAGAGATTTTATAGTTAATTTTAACTGCCAGCTGTTGTATTAGTTTATTATGTATTTTTATCAATAAAGTTTACTTATACACCGTTTTTAGTGTAGAATAAGAAATAAGAATTCTACATGTCCCTTACCACGTCATCCATTCAGAAGAGTTTCTAATGTGAGAGGATAAACTTTAACACAAAACCATGGGTTTTCAACAGGTGGACTGGTAAAAAAGAATTTGGAGACCAAGAAGGATTATGAGAAGTTGCAGCAGTCAATGAAATCTAGTGAGAATGTACTGTAATGACTTCTGTAAACTCTTGACATTTTAATGGTCTCTTTCCTATGTTTGTCTTTAAAAATTAGAGTGAGTTGTCAAATTTATGATACCCTAAAATTTATAAATTTTTAAATATTTTTAACAGTGAAATATTAAATGTATAAGTAAGGAAAGAAAAAAGCAATATTTTCAAAGCAATCTTCAACAAGTAGTTATAGGACAGATCCCAGAGTTTGTCAGGGCTACCATAAGATCTCAGTATTACTGTGGTAACTGCTGTTACTGAGCTGGTATGCTTAAACACAATTGCAGACGATGGGATCTAGAGTTAGCAAAAGCCAGGTGGCAGCACTTAATCACCAAAGAGAGGGTGGATGTGGCTATTCCATTATACAGCAGACTGAAAGCAGGAATCAGCACAATCTGATCCTCAGAAATTTGTGGCGTTGGCTAGTAAATCATGGGGTACCCAGGAATACAGTAGATGGGCAGTCTACTAAATTCTTATTCAAGCTGCATAAACAAGCATTCTAGGTCAAGTGAGTAGAATTCTAACATGAATTACCAAAACATAGAGTCATGGCCCGTTAGTAAATTTCCAGACTTGAGACAATTTATAAACCCAGAGCCCCTTGAATGAAGGGGAGGCCAGGTCTCTTTTGGGTAGAAACCTATTACATTGCCAGAAATTTATGCTATTAATCTTCCTCCAAGCCTTCCCCAAGGAGACTGATGGCCTTTTACCAGGGCAACGCTGCACTGGGGAAAAGGAAATGATCAGATATTTCGGGAATAATTAGACACTTGTTCAGCAGTGACATTAATTACAGAGGACTCAAAACGTCACTCTGGTTCAGCAGTCAGAGTTGGGGCTTAGGGAGACCATCTGATCAATGGAGTTTTAGCTCAGATCTGCCTCAGAGTGGGTAAAGTGGGCCCCCAGACCCATTCTGAAGGTCTTTAACCAGTTCCCGAATGCACAATTGGAATAAAAATACTGAGCAACTGGCCGAATCCCCACGTTGGGTCTCTGACTTGTGCAATGAGGGCTGTTGTGGTGGGAAAAGCGAAGTGGAAGCCACTAGAACTACCCTACCTTGCTAAATAGTAAATCAAAAGTAATACTGGATTCCTGTAGGGATTGCAGAGATTACTGCCACTCTTAGGGACTTGAAGGATGCAGGGCTGGTGATTCCCACTACATCCCCATTCCCCTTTGCTATTTGGCCTGCAGAAAACAGATGGGTCTTAGAGGATGACAGTGGTTCATCGTAAGCTCATCAAGTGGTAACTCCAATTGCTGCTGCTGTTTAGGAAAGTATATCATTGCTTTAGCAAAGCAATACATCCCCTGGTATCTGGCATGCAGCCATTGATCTGGCAAATGCTTTTTTTCTCAATACTTGTCAGTAAATACCACCAGAAATTTGTATTTATTTTGTTTGGAGTTTGTTGGTCTTCTTTGACTTATATACTTATGTCCTTTATGAAGGTTGGGAAGTTTTCCCCCCATTATATCCTTGACTACTCTTCCTAAACTTTTACTTCTCACTTCTCATTCTGGGACACCAATCAGTCTTGTATTTGTATGCTTTTTTGGTCTATCATTTCCCTGAGTTCCAGTTCAATATTTTCCATCTTTTTTTGCCATTTGCTGTTTTGAGTCTTTGAAATCAATTATCCAGCCCTTTATATCACTTGTTCTTTCTTCTGTCTCTTCAAATGTAGTGTTGTGTGCATCCAGTATGTTTTTTATTTGGTCAACAGAGTCTTTAATATCTGTGATATCTGCTGTTTTTCTATTTATTCTTTCAAGTTGCTCTTTATGCTCTTCTCTGTCTTCTTGATCTCCTTTAGGTTCTTTGCTATCACTCTTATTTTATTAAGTAGAGTCATATGAATATCTTTTCTTATTTGTTCCAATGTTTGTGTCTCTTCTGGTGTTCTAATTTGTTCTTTAGGCACCAATATCTGTCTGCATTGTGATATGCTTAGTAATCTTCTGTTGTCTTCCTGGCAGTTAACTATCTTCATTGACTTATTTGGGTAGTTGATTTCTTTCAGTAGTCTAAGGCCCTGTGTTTGTGGTATGGTTGTACAGCAGGGAGCAAGACACAGCATGTGGCACCCAGTATGGAGATTTGTTTCAGGGCACGTATGGATGCAGTTTGTGGATGTTATGGTGATGCTTGTGAATGTGGGCGCCTAGTGGCCAGGGAGGATGTAGCTGTGCAAGTGCACCTGTCCTGGGGCTGTGGGGCAGTTGAGCGCAGGTTTAAGGCATGGGGCCCCTTGTGCTCAGGTATAGAGTTGTGGCAGCAGGATAGATTTACTGTTGTGTGGATTAGTAGCAGATATGACCCAGATGCTCAGGTCAGCACTTTCTCAGAGTTGGGAAGTGAGGCTGAGGCTGTGCACATGTGCGGTTCTATGACTGCTATAAAGTGTGGGTCCCAGAGTTGAATAATGTCATTGGGGGGCCCATGTGCATGTGGGGGCCTGGGATTGCCATAAACAAATGCACAGGGCTCAGGCATGCTGTGGTGAGGCTGTCAGAAGCTATCAGCTGGGGTCGAGTGTAGCCTAGGTTTGGAGGTTGGGGCCAGTAAACATTATGCACTGACAACAAACTGCATGGAACAGGGAGTGAAGGCAGTGCTCAGGAGGTGTGCAGGAGAGGTGGGTTAGGCTGCACTTGGGATCGGGGTGAGGGGAAGTTATGTGCACTGGGTGCTTGTGGGGTCGGGGCATCCAGAGTGCAGGAAATGGGACTGTGTGATAGGTTTGGGCACATAGGGTGTGGGGTGAGTCACCGGTTATGGGGCTGTGCAGGTGAGGGGAGTGCACCCAAGGAATGCAGCCAGGCTTTTCCCTGGTCTTGTGCTCCCGTACATGTACTCCTGTTGGCTCAATGCCTTTGCACCGGCCTCCAGCTATCTGCCTCTCAGTTCCTCGGCCTCTGCAGCAAGGGCTGCCCCAGGTGGTGCAGAAGCTCTCCCCAGTCAGCAGCACTCCTGAATCACCACCGCAGTCGCCCTCCTGTCCCTTCTCTAACTCTTCCATGGAGCAGGGCTCATCTCGAGCTCCTCTAGTCAGCTGTGTTTCTGGAAGCCCAGCATTGAAACGTTTGATTTACTGTTTTCTTTGTGTGACATATTCACATGGCTCCAAGGTCAAATGTTCCAAACCAGGTCTGTTCAGAGATACAGGGCTTCCTTGAAACTCTCAGAGATTTTATGGTTAATTTTAACTGCCAGCTGTTTTATTAGTTTATTATACATTTTTATCAATAAAGTTTACTTGAAGCTGTTTTTAGTGCAGAATATGAAATAAGGATTCTGCAGGTCCCTTACCCCTTCATTGATTCAGAATAGACTCTAATGGTAGAGAATAAACTTTCACACAGAACCATGGGTTTTCAACAGGTGGACTGGTAAAAAAGAATTTGGAGAACAGGAAAAATAATGAGAAGTTGCAGGAGTCACTGAAATCTGGCAGGAAGGTACTGTAATGACTTCTGTTAACTCTTGACATTTTAACTGTCTCTTTCCTATGTTTACCTTCAAAAATTAGAGGTGAGTTGTCAAATTTATGATACCACCATATTTATAAATTAAAAATTTATTTTTATTGTGAACTATAAAATGTATAAGCAAAGAAGGAAAAAAGCAATATTTATAAGCAGTCTTCAACAAGTAGTTATAGGCCAGATCCCAGAGTTTGTCAGGGCTACCATATGATCTCAGATATTACTGTGGGAACTGCTGTCACTGAGCTGGAATCCTTAAACACAATTGCAGATGATGGAATCCTGAGTTGGCGGAAGCCAGGTGGCAGCACTTATTTACCAAAGACAGGGTGGATGTGGCTATTCCAATAGACAGCAGACTCAAAGCAGGAATCATAACAATCTGATATGCAGAAATTTTTCGCATTGGCTAGTAAATCATGGGGTACCTAGGAATGCAATAGATGGATTGTCTACTAAATCCTTGTTCATGCTGCATAAACAGAAGTGTTCTAGGTCATGTGAACAGAAGTTCTACATGAATAACAAAACATAGACTAACAGCCCGTTAGTCAATTTACAGACTTGAGAAAATTTATAGACCCAGAGCCTCTTTTATGAAGAGAAGACCAGGTCTCTTTGAGGGAGATACCTGTTACACTGTCAGAAATTTATGCTATTAATATTCTTCCAAGCCTTCCCAAAGGAGATCGATGGCCTTTTACCAGGGAAACGGTGCTCTGGGGAAAAGGAAATGATCAGCTATTTCGGGGGATATTAGACACTGGTTCAGAAGAGACATTAACTCCAGGGTACCCAAAACGTCACTCGGGTACACAAGTCAGAGTTGGGGCTTAGGGAGACCAGGTGATCAATGGAGTTTTAGCTCAGGTCTGCCTCATAGTGTGTCCAGTGGACCCCCAGACCCATTCTTTAGTTATTTCCACAGTTCCAGAATGCATAATTGGAATAAAAATACTGAGCAACTGGCCGAATCCCCACGTTGGCTGTCTGACTTGCACAGTGAGGGCTGTTATGGTGGGAAAGGCGAAGTGGAAGCCAATAGACTGCCCTATGTAGCAAAATAGTAAATCAGAAGTAATACTGGATTCCTGAAGGGATTGCAGAGATTACTGCCACTCTTAGCGACTTGAAGGATGCAGTGCTGGTGATTCCCACTACATCCCCGTTCAATTCTCCAATTTGCCAAGGCAGAAAACAGATGAGTCCTGGAGGATGACAGTGGTTCATCGTAAGCTCAACCAGGATGTAACTCCAATTGCAGTTGCTTTTTCAGATGGGATATCATTCCTTGAGCAAAGCAATACATCCCCTGGTACCTGGCATACAGCTATTGATCTGTCAAATGCTTTTTTTCTCGGTAGTTGTTGTAAGGACCACCAGAAATTTGGATATTCTGTTTGGAGTTTGGTGGGCTTTTTTGACTCACATATTTATGTCCTTTATGAGGGTTGGCAAGTTTTCCCCCATTGTATCCTTGACTACACTTCCTAGCCCTTTTCTCTCCTCTTATTCTGGGACACCAATCAGGCTTATATTTGTATGCGTTGTTTGGTCTATCATTTCCCTGAGTTCCAGTTCATTTTTTTCCATCTTTTTTTGCCATTTGCTGTTTTGAGTCTTTGAAATCATTATCCTGTCCTCTATATCACTTGTTCTTTCTTCTGTCTCTTCAAATGTAGTGTTGTGTGCCTCCAGTATGCTTTTATTTGGTCCACAGAGTCTTTAATATCTTTGATATCTGCTGTTTTTCTATATATTCTTTAAGTTCCTCGTTATGCTCTTCTCTGTCTGCTTGATATCCTTTAGGTCATTTGCTATCCCTATTATTTTATTAAGTAGAGTCATATGAATATCTTTGCTTATCTTTGTTGTTCCCATTGTCTGTGTCTCTTCTGGTTTTCCAATTTGTTCATTATGCAGGCAATATCTGTCTGCATTGTGGTATGTTCAGTGACTTCGGCTGTCTTGCTGGCATGTCACTATCTTGATTGACTTATTTGGGGAGTTGATTTCTTTCAGTAGCCTAAGGCCTTGTGTTTTTGGGATGCTTGTTCAGCAGGGTGCAGGACACAGGTTGTGGCACTCAGTGTGGAGATTTTTTTGGGGGAAGGTATGGGTGTAGTTTGGGGTTGTTATGCTGATGCTTGTGAACGTGCGCACCTTGCAGTCAGGGAGGATGTAGCTGTGCAAGTGCACCAGCCTTAGGGTCATAAACCAGGTGAGCACAGGTTTAAGGCATGGGACACCTTGTGCACAGGTGTAGAGTTGTTGCAGCAGGTTAGCTTTACTCCGGTGTGTATTAAGAGCAGATGTGACTCGGCTGCCCAGGTCAGCACTTTCTCAGAGCTGGGAAGTGAGGCTGAGGTCTGTGCACATGTTAAGTTCTAGGACTGTTATAAAGTGTGGGTCCCAGAGCTAAATGATGTGATTGGGGGACCATATGCAAGTGTGGGCCTGGGAGTGCAATAAACAAATGCACAGAGTTCAGGCAGGGTATGGTGCGGCTGTCGGAAACTATGGGTTTGGATCAGGTGTAATCTAGGTATGGAGGTTGTGGTCAGCAAAGTTTGTGCACTGGGAACAAAGTGCAGGGAACAGGTAGTGGAAGACACTGCTCAGGGGGCTTGGAGGAGAGGTGGGTTGGTCTGCACTTCAGGTGTGGGTGGAGGGAAGTTGTGTACACTGGGCACTGGTGGGGTCTGGTCATCAGGAGTGCAGGAAATGGGAGTGGGTGATAGGGTTTTGGTGCATGGTGTGGGGTGAGAGGCCGTTCATGGGGCTGTGCAGGTGAGGTAGGCGCACCCAAGGAATGCTGCCTGGCTTACTCCCTGGTCTCGTGCTCCTGTACGTGCACTCCCGTGGGCTCCACCCCTTCCCACTTGCCTCCAGCTATATGCCTCTCAGTTCCTCAGCCTCTGTAGCCAGGGCTGCCCCAGGTGGTGCAGAAGCACTCCCAGGTCAGCTGCACTCCTGGATAACCACCGCAGTCACCCTCCTGTCCCTTCTCTAACTCTTCCATGGAGCAGGGCTCATCTTGAGCTCCTCTAGTCAGCCGAATTCCTGAGAGCCCAGCATTTAAATCTTTGGTTTACTTTTTCTTTTCGTGACATATTCACATGGCTCCAAGGTCAAATGTTCCAAACCAGGTCTGTTCAGAGATACAGGGCTTCCGTGAAACTCTCAGAATTTTTATAGTTCATTTTAACTGCCAGCTGTTGTATTAGTTTATTATACATTTTTATCAATAAAATTTACTTGAAGCTGTTTTTAGTGTAGAATAAGAAATAAGAAATCTGCATATCCCTTACCCCTTCATCCATTCAGAATAGTTTCTAAAGGCAGAGAATAAACTCTCACACAAAACCATGGATTTCCAACAGGTAGACTGGTAAAAAAGAATTTGGAGACCAGGAAAGATTATGAGAAGTTGCAATAGTCACTGGAATTTGGCGAGAAGGTATTGTAATGACTTCTGTGAACTCTTGACATTTTAACTGTCTCTTTCCTATCTTTGCCTTTAAAAATTAGAGGCGAGTTGTCAAATTTATGATACCCCAAAATTTATAAATTTATAAAAAAAATTTTGCTGTGATCTATAAACTGTATAAGCAAAGAAAGAAAAAAGCAATATTTTCAAAGCAGTCTTCAACAAGTAGTTATAGGCCAGATCCCAGAGTTTGTCAGAGCTACCATATGATCTCTAAAATTAATGTGGTGACTGCTGTCACTGAGCTGGTATCCTTAAACCCAATTGCAGATGATGGGATCCTGAGTTGGCAGAAGCCAGGTGGCAGCACTTAATCACCAAAGACAGGGTGGATGTGGCGATTCCAATAGACAGACTCAAAGAAGGAATCAGAACAATCTTATCAGCAGAAATTTGTGGCATTGTCTAGTAAATCATGGGGTACCTAGGTATACAATAGTTGGGCATTGTTCGAGCTAAATTCTTGTTCGAGCTGCATAAGCAAAAGAGGTCTAGGTCAAGTGAACAGAAGTCTGACATGAATTACCAAAACATAGAGTCACGGCCCCTTTGTCAATTTCCAGACTAGAGACAATTTATAGACCCAGAGCCCCTTGAATGAAGGGGAGGCCAGGTCTCTTTAGGGGAGAAACCTATTACACTGCCAGAAATTTATTCTATTCATCTTCCTCCAAGCCTTCCCCAAAGAGACTGATAGCCTTTTACCAGGGCAACAGCACCCTGGGGTAAAGGAAATGAACAGATATTTGGGGGATTATTGGGCAGTTGTTCAGAAGTGACATTAATTCCAGGGGACACAAAACATCTCTCTGGTTCAGCAGTCAGAGTTGGGGCTTTGGGAGACCAGTTGATAAATGGAGTTTCAGCTCAGGTCTGCCTCAGAGTGGATCCAGTGGGCTGCCATACCCATTCTGTAGGTATTTCCCCAGTTCCAGAATGCATAATTGGAATAAAAATACTGAGCAACTTCCCGAATCCCTATGTTGGCTCTCTGACTTGCACAGTTAGGGCTGTTATCTTTGGAAAGGCGAAGTGGAAGCCACTAGAACTGCCCTACCTAGCAAAATAGTAAATCAGAAGTAATACTGGATTCCTGAAGGGATTGCAGTGATTACGCCACTCTTAGGGACTTGAAAGATGCAGCGCTGGTGATTCCCACTAAATCCCCATTCAACTCTCCTGTTTGGCCTGGGAAGAAAACAGATGGGTCTTGGAGGATGAGAGTGGTTCATCGTAAGCTCAACCAGGTGGTAACTCCAATTGCAGCTGCTGTTTCAGATTGGATATCATTGCTTGAGCAAAGGAATACATCCCCTCATACCTGGCATACAGCTATTGCTATTTTTCTCAATAGTTGTTTGTAAGGACCACCAGAAATTTGGATTTATCCTGTTTGGAGTTTGTTAGGCTTCTTTGACTTATATATTTATGTCCTTTATGTGTGTTGGGAAGTTATCCCCCATCATATCCTTGACTACTCTTCCTACCCCTTTACTTCTCTCTTCTCATTCGGGGACACCAGTCAGTTTTATATTTGTATGGTTTGTTTGCTCTATCATTTCCCTGATTCCCAGTTCAATTTTTTTCCAAGTTTTTTTTGCCATTTGCTGTTTTGAGTCTTTGAAATCAATTATCGTGTCCTCTATATCACATTTTCTTTCTTGTGTCTCTACAAATGTAGTGTTGTGTTCTTCCAGTATGTTTTTTATTTGTTCAACAGGGTCTTTAATATCTGTGATATCTGCTGTTTTTCTGTTTATTCTTTCAAGTTACCCTTTATGCTCTTTTCCGCCTCCTTGATCCCCTTTAGGTCATTTGCTATCCCTCGTATTTTATTAAGTAGAGTCATATGAATATCTTTGCTTAGTTGTTTCAAAGCCTGTGTCTCTTCTGGTGTTCTAATTTGTTCATTAGGCTGGCGATATCTGTCTGCTTTGTGATATGCTCAGTGATCTTCGGCTCTCTTCCGGGCATGTAACTATCTTGATTGACTTATTTTGGGAGTTCATTTCTTTCAGTAGTCTATGGCCTTGCACTTTCGGGGTGGTTGTACAGCAGGGAGCAGGACTCAGCATGGGACTCAGTGTAGAGATTTGTTTCAGGGCATGTAACGATGCAGTTTGGGGATGTTATGCTGACGCTTGTGAACGTGGGTGCCTTGCAGCCAGGGAGGATGTATCTGTGCAAGCGAACCGGTCCTGGGTGAGCGCTTATCTGGTGAGCGCTGGTTTAAGGCATGGGGCCCCTTGTGGACAGGCCTAGAGCCGTGACAGCAGTTTAGCGTTACTTGTGTGTGTTTTAGAAGCAGATGTGACCCAGTTGCACAGGTCAGCACTTTCTCAGAGCTGGGAAGTGAAGCTGAGGGCTGTACACATGTGCAATTCTAGGACTGCTATAAATTGTGTGTCCCAGAGCTGAATGATGAGATTTGTGGGCCCATGTGCATGTGTGGGCCTGGGCGTGCCATAAACAAATGCACAGAGCTCAGGTAGGGTGTGTTGAAGTTGTCGGAATCTATGGGCCTTGGTCGGGTGTAGCGTAGGTATGGAGGTTGGTGCCAGCAAAATTATGCACTGACAACAAACTGCAGGGAACACGGAGTGGGAGGCAGTTCTCAGGAGGCGTGCTGGAGAGGTGGGTTGGGCTGGACATGGGTTGGGGCTGAGGGGAAGTTATGTGCACTGGGGGTCTGTTGGGGTGGGGGCAATTGGAGTGCAGGAAATTGGAGCAGGTGATAGGGTTTGGGTGCATGGGTTGTGGGGTGAGTAGCCAGTCATGGGGTTGTGCAGGTGAGGGGCGTGACCCAAGGAATCCAGCCTGGCTTACTCCCTGGTCCCGTGTTTCCATCCGTGCACTCCCATGGGCTCCACACCTTCTCACCTGCCTCCAGCATTCTGCCTCTCAGTTCCTCGGCCTCTGGAGACAGGGCTGCCCCAGGTGGTGCAGAAGCTCTCCCAGGTCAGCTACACTCCTGAATCACAACCACAGTCGCCCTCCTGTCCATTCTCAAACTCTTCCATGGAGCAGGGCTCATCTCGAGATCCTCTTGTCAGCTGTCTTCATGGAAGCCCAGCATTGAAACGTTTGGTTTACTTTTTACTTTGTGTGACATATTCACATGGATCCAAGGTCAAATGTTCCAAACCAGGTCTGTTCAGAGTTACAGGGCTTCCTTAAAACTATCAGAGATATTATAGTTAATTTTAACTGCCAGCAGTTTATTAGTTTATTATACATTTTTATCAATAAGGTTTACTAGAAGCTGTTTTTAGTGTAGAATAAGAAATAAGAATTCTGCCTGTCCCTTAACCCTTCATCCTTTCAGAGGAGTTTCTAATGGCTGAGAATAAACCTTCACACAAAACCATGGGCTTTAAACAGGTGGACTGGTAAAAAAAGCGTTTGGAGACCAAGAAAGATTATGAGAAGTTGCAGCAGTCACCAAAATGTGGCAACAAGGTACTGTAATTACTTCTGTAAACTCTTGACATTTTAACTGTCTATTTCCTATGTTTACCTTTAAAAATTAGAGGCAAGTTGTCAAATTTATGATACCCCATAGTGTATAAATTATTTAATTTTTTTAATTCTGAAATATAAAATGTATAAGCAAAGAAAGAAAAAGGCAATATTTTCAAAGCAGTCTAC
>PVIY010007982.1:0-79178 GCA_004026745.1 Myrmecophaga tridactyla
TTTTCTCTATTATCGTTTTATTTCTTTTTCTGATGTCTTTTTATTTCTTTTTCTAAATCGATGCAAATGTTCTAAGAAATGATGAATATGCAACTATGTGATAATATTAAGAATTACTGATTGTATATGTAGAATGGAATGATATATTAATGTTCTTTTGTTAAGTTTTTTAATTAATAAAAAAGTTTAAAAAAAAGATTAAATGCAGAAAGGTCCTCTGCCCTTCTCAACAGGGACCAAGAAGCTACCCGGCTCCCCAGGGAGAGCTCTGCACAGAGGTGGGCCCACCCCCACCCCCAGGAATCGACTGCCAGGCAGCACCAGCCTGCAGGGAGCCACTCTGCTTCTGAGACTGCCACCCCCCAGCAGGACGGAAGAGGCACATCGCATTGAAAATGGATGTCCAAGTTAAATCCTCAAGCAGAAATAATCAAATTAAAACCTGTTGCCTGATTTTGGCAAATACCACTAACTTCATATAGTTTTGAGTACATCATGTGCATCATTTCTGAATAAAATATATTCGTAAGTCAAAAAAAAAAAGCCAATCTGTCTCTGGTGTGTTGCATTCTGGCAACTTGCAAACTAGAACATGAGGGAAGAAGATAGTTGAAGAAATAATTCAATAAAACCTCTCAAAACTAAAGAACATGAGCTTCCAGACTGAAAGGGCCCAGCAAGAGCCTAACACTGTGAATGAAAATAGCCCTCACCCAAAATACATCTTCAGAATGTTTTAGAACACTGAAGGAGGAAAAATTTCCTAAAACATTCAAGGAGGAAAAAACCCGTTTCACACAACAGGTCAGGAATCAGAAGGTATCAGACTTTTCCACGGTGCTGTAAGCTAAAAGACAATGAAACAATGTTTTCAAATCCCTGCAGAAAATTGTTTTTAAACTACACTTCTGTGTTTGTGATCTATCAATCAAGCTGAGGGTAGAATAAAAACTTTTCAGATAAATAGGTTCTCAAAAAACTGTGCCATCCAGGCAACTTTTCCCAGGAAGCTACTAGAGGATATATGACTTAAAACCAAGTAAAATACCAAGAAAGAAGAAGAAAACCATGACTCCATCACTCCATCCCATGAGACTCCCTGGGTCATGGTGAAGGCACAGCAGACTTTGGGGTCAACCAAACAATATTTGTATGGAAATGTCAACAAAAAGAAATTGTACTTGAGTGTATGAAAGAAGGTTTACACAACTGGGGAGAATTTGAGGATAAGTTAGCAATAAATAGAAAGAAAGCCAAAGTAATTGTTAACTGAAAACAGAACAAAAAGTTGTGCAGGAGAGGAAAAGTAAACATACTTTACTACAGAATACAGTAAAGCTCAGTGCAGTTAAGCATTTGTTATTCAAAATTATGTCAATTGTAATAAATTAATTAATGCTATTGAGAAGATGGGGAACAGGAAGTGTATGAAAGTTGTGATAGAAAGCTAAAACCATATCTTCTATAATAAGAAGGAAATGGATAATGTCAAAAAAAGACAAATTAAAATGTAACAATATAAATATATTATTTGCGGATATGGAGACAAATTGTGTAACAATCAGTTAAAAGAACAAGAATGGTTGCCTCTAGGTGACAGAAAATATGGAATAGGAAAATCAGGGAATTTCTCTTAACAAGTGCTATATCTACTTGACTATTTAAATTATGTACATGTACAAACTTTGATTAAATAAAAATTACATTAAAGAAAGAAGTGGATCTCTGCTCCAAAGAACAGCTAGAGAAGTGATGGGAAGTTGATGGGGATGGCGATTCCAAGATGTAAGTGACCTGAAAGGGTCTTATACAATACATAGGGAGGCCCTGGTTACAAAAGTTGAAGAATTGAGATGCAAGAACTGGAGACTGTCCAGCTAGTGCAAACAGCCTAATGTGCCCCTTTTGAAATGGAAGTCCAGAGCCCTCAGGAGTGCATGGACAGGGAGATGGAGACAAGGAAGTAAACCAAGCCACATGCCTTGAACACGTTATCATCACACATCTTGCCCCTGCCCCATGACTTCCCCCACACCCCAGGCACCTGAACCTCCTCACATACAACCTCACCATGCTCTAAATGCCCCCAACCCTCCAGCATATCCCCCCACTCCTGCCCATGCACACGCACACACATGCCCTAGCCCAGCCCACCTCTCCCATGCAAGTGCACAGTCTGGCCCCACACCTCCTGAGACTAGCACACCTGCACCCAGCCCCACCACACCCACCATCCCCTCCCTACTTCACTGCAGGCAGTCTCCTGCACATCTGGACTGCAGGTGCTCACTTTTATGCCCAAGCCACACCCACCCTTAGTCCATACAGTTGCACAACTCTGTCCCACCCCCTGAGCTTTACACATGTGCATATCACCAACTGTTGTCCACAGATACACTCATGTACACACAAACACCTCCACCACAGCCCCCAGCACTGGGCAAGTTCTGACTTGTGCATCTGGGACACACCCAGCCCTACCCCATGGAGGTGCAAACCTGGGCCCTGCATCTGAGCACTGCACACATGCACACCAGGGCCCACCCATCATATTTGTGCACACTGGGGTCCCAACCCCAGACCCACATATGCAATACCACATCCTACCAGCGAGGTTCCCATGCATTCGTGCACCAGTCTCTTGACGCTTGAACCCAAACCCCCTGCCCCACACACGTGTACACCCTTAACCCAGCCCCCCTCCCACAAGCACCCTGCTCCAACACCTGGCAGGTGCTCATGTGTGTATCTATGCTACATAGGCCCTGCCGTGCACACATCTGCACCCCCGCCCCAACTCCCTCACACCTGAACACCTGTTCCAGGGCCCCACACACTGATATTACCCACCCCTGACTCACATCCCACAATCACTGATCTGTGCCCCACCCCTACATACTCATGCATCGACGTCATGGCATGCCTGGGCCCATTCCTCTGCACAAGGACATACCTGAGTCCTGCCCTCCTTTTACCCCAACATCTGTACCCCAATCCCATAACCTTATACCCACAAACCCCATGTTCCACATGCCAACACACATCAGCCTGTGCACCAGCACCTTTGCATCCTCACAGTCCCCTCATCTACCTCCTGTTGTGCCCCTACCTCTATGACCCCCGCATTGCACCCTGCTCTTGCACTCCAAGTCCTGTCTGAGCTGCACTCTGCCCCTCCCGGCCCCTACACTGCACCACCACAACCCCATATCCCAGACCCCACACTCAAAGACACCAGCATAGTGTCCCTGGCCCATGCCTATATCTGCATCACAACCCAGAACTGGACTGCTGTTCCCTGCCCCACACCCCCCATACTCTTCACATCTAGCCCACAAATACAAAGCTTTAGACTACTGATGGAACTTAACTTCCAAAGAAATTATATCAAGATATTTACATGGCTCAAAGGCAATAGAACATCGCTAAGCATACGAAGATACAGACAGATATAGACCAGCCTAGAGATAATATTAAAGGACTGGAGGAAACACAGATGTTGAAACAACTACTCAAAGATGTTCATATAACTCTATTAAATAAAATTAATGGGATGGCTAATGACATAAAGGAGATCAAGAAGATGTTAGAAGAGCACAAAGAGGAATTTGAAAGAATAAATAGAAAAACAGCAGATATCAGAGACATTAAAGATGCTGTAGACCAAATAAAAAATATACTAGAGACACATAACAGCAGATCTGAAGAGGCAGAAGAAAGAATAAGTGAACTGGGGGACAGGACAACTGACTTCAAACACACAAAAGAGCAAATGTCAAAGAAGATGGAATAATTTGAATTGGATCTCAGGGAAAGGTGGACAAAGCAAAGTGTACAGATATGAGAATCATCAGTGTCCCAGAAGGAGAAGAGAAGAGTAAAGGGATAGGAAGATTAATTGAGGATATAGTTGGGGAAAACATCCAAACCCTTACAAAGGGCATAAATATGCAAATCAAAGACGCCCAACAAACTCCAAATAGAATAAATCCAAATAGACCTTCCATAAGACACATATTAATCAGTATGTCAAATGTTGAAGAAAAACAGAAAATCCTGAAAGCAGTAAGATAAAAAGAGTCTACTACTACAAGGGAAACCACATAAGACTGAGTTCAGACTATTCAAATACTGAGTGAATTTTTCAAAAAGAGACCAACCCTAAAAGGAATATTAAAGGGAGTTCTGCTGGATGAAAAGAAGACAGGAGAGGGAGGTTTGCAGGAGTGCACAGAATTGAAGAGTAGCAATAAGGGTAATTTAAAAGATAAAACAATAATAAAAGAAAGAATATAGAGATCTTACAAATAAAATCCAAAGGATAAGATGGTGGATTCAAGAAACACCTTTACAATAATAACTGTGAATGTTAATGGAATAACTTGCCAATTAAAAGATACAGACTGCCAGAATGGATTAAGAAATATAATACAGCTATATGCTGTTTACAAGAGACTCAACTTAAGCATAAGGATACAAGCAGATTGAAAGTGAAAGGATGGAAAAAGATGTTCCATGCAAGCTGTAACCAAAAGATAGCAGGAGTAGATATACTAATATCAGGCAAAATAGACTTTAAATGAAAAGACATCATAAGAGACTAAGAAAGACACTACATATTAATAAAAGGGACAATTAATCAAGATTTAACAATCATAAATGTGTAAGCTCCCAAACAAGGAGTTCTGAAGTGTATAAGACAAACATTTGCAAAACTGAGGGGAGTGATAGACGTTTCTCTGATAATAGTAGGAGACTTCAATACATCACTCTCATTTATAGATAGAGCAACAAGACAGAGGATCAACAAGAATATTGAGAACTTAAACAATTAGGTAAATAAATTATACCTAACAGACTTATATACATCATTACACTGCAAAACACCAGGATATACATTCTTCTTTAGTCTAGATGGAACATTTCTCAAGAATACATCATATGCTGGGGAACAAAATAAATCAAATAAGATCTAAATAGGTGGAGTGACATATGCTGCTAATGAATAGGAAGGTTAAATGCAGTTAAGATGCCAATTTTAACCAAATTGATCTACAGATCCAATTCATTACCAATCAAAATTCCAACCAGCTACTCAGAAGACATGGAAAAGCTATGTACCAAACTTATCTGGGAGGGAAGAGACATGAATAGCTAAAAATTCCAAGAACCTACTTTGAAGATTTGGAAAAGCTAACTACCAAATTCACCTGGAAGGGAAAGAGACCCTGAATAGCTAAAAACATCCTAAAAAAGAAGAACAAAGTGAGAGGATTAACACTCCTTGACCTTAAAACCTATTATAAAGCCACAGTGGTCAAAACACCATGGTATTGGCACAAAGACAGAAGCATTGACCAATGGAATCAAATTGAGAGTGCAGAAATAGACCACCAAATCTTTAGTCTATGGATTTTTGACAAGGCCCCCAAATCCTGTGAATGGGGACAAACAGTCTTTTCAATAATTGGGCATGGAAGAACTGGATATCAATAGCCAAGGGAATGAAAGAGGACTCCTGTCTTACACCCTACACAAAAATTAATTCAAAGTGGATCAAACAGCTAAATATAAGAACTAGCACCATAAAGCTTCTAGAAGAAAATGTAGGGAAACATCTTCAAGACTTAGTAGTAGGAGGTAGCTTCCTGAACTTTACACCCAAAGCATGAGCACCAAAAGGAAAAATAGATAATTGGGAACTCCTCAAAATTGAATGCTTCTGCACCTCAAAAGACTTTGTGAAAAAGATTAAGAGGCAGCCAATACAATGGGAGAAAATATTTGAAAATCACATATCAGTCAAAGGTTTGACTTCCTGTATATACAAAGAAATCATGCATCTCAACAACAAAAAATACAAACAATCCAATTATAAAATGGGCTAAAGATATAAATAGGCATTTTTCTGAAGAGCAAATACAGATGGCTCAAAAGCACATGAAGAGATGCCCATTTTCACTGGCTGTAAGAGAAATGCAGATCAAGACTACAATGAGATACCACCTCACATCTATAAGAATAGCTGCTAACTAAACAATCAGGAAACTATAAATGTTGGAGAGGATATGGAGAAACTAGGACACTTAGGCATTGCTGGTAAGAACGTGCAATGGTATAGCCACTATGGAAGACTGTTTGGTGGTTCTTAGGAAATTAAATATTGAGCTGCCCTATGACCGAGCAATAGCACTACATGGTATGTATCCAGAAGAGCTGAAAACAATGACAAAAAAAGACATTTGCACGCCAATGTTCATTGCAGCATTGTTCACAATCACCAAAAGATGGACACAAGCCAAATGCCCATCAGAAGATGAGTGGATCAACACAATGTGTTATATACATACGATGGAATATTATGCAGCATTAAGACAAAATGACGTCCTGAAGCACATGACAAGATAGATGAGCCTTGAGGACAAAATGCTGAGTGAAATTAGCTAGACACAAAAGGACAGATACTGTATGATTCCACTTTTATGAGTAGCATAAAGGTATAATCAGAGATTTATAATATAGGATACAGGGGACTTAGAGATACATAGAAACTAGTGATGGGTGAACCATTAGCTAATGAGGTAGAACTCCAGTGTAAGGGAATAAATAAGAAGAAAGGTGATTCTCTAGTGGGTCTAGAAGTAATATTACCATATTGAAGATGAACAAGATTGAAAGAGGTTGTATAGACCTACATTTCCCTCTGACTCACACTAGAAATATGAATGAGTTCTTATAAGAATTACTCCAAAGATATGATTCTTGTATAAAGAATGTTTAAGTCCAGGGTACAGAGGGAAAAGTGCTATTGCAAGCTATGAGCTATGTTCAAGAGGAAGCCATCAGCACTACCACAGTAACAGCAGAGGTAAATAATGGAGTGAGGGACAAGAGCTAAGAAGAGGTTTAGATCTCTTATTTGGTGAGTGTGTGTATAGTGGCTTTCTGTATCTTGGGAAAATGAAATTATCTAAAAATGAGAATGTTGATGGACTCTGGACTTTGGGCCATCTACATGATGCTCAATGAATGCAGGTGCCTGAAGGATGTACTGACAGAGAAGTAGAATGATGAGTGATGTTGTATACTTATGAACAAAGACTGTGCTTCTACAAAAAGGAACATTGTTGTGAGGCATGCAATGATGTGACTGAACATGTGGGATATTTTCTGATACAAAATAAGCCAGAAACAAAAAAAAAACAACAAATGGTACGGTCACCTTTAAAAAATGCTTATAAGAAAACAGGGGCCTAGATTGTAAGCTTTTAGAGCAGACAACACCAAATGATGATTATTATTTCTGGATTTATATATATATAACCTGATATTTAGAGATAAGAATGAAGCAGAGTGGGTTGGAGTTAAAGTAATTCAGAATACAGCGGTAAAGAATACAGTATCTATATTTTAGAACCACACATACTCTTTGAGACCAATGGAAGAAAGGTTTATTTGATCTGGAACTGAAATTTTCTGTAGTGTGTAATCTAATTCAACCTATCTGTATAGCTCATTGGAACAACTGAAACACAGAGACCACAGAATGAGAAAGAGGTCCTTTAATCCTGTATAGATCATTGTAATGCCTGGAAACATTAAGAGTATATTAAGCAGATAATCAAAAAGTATTGGCAAAATCCTCTAAGGAAAGGGAAAAAGACCATGAAACTATTAAACTATTAAACTTACCACCAGGGAATCCCCTGATACTCTGTCAAACTTTAGGGACACCCAAATCAGTCGGCCATGCCCTCCATCATGAGGCTTATTCTTGTGAAGCTTATGTAGGTAGGATAAAATATTAGACTCCCTATAGGCATGCCTAAGGGCCCCTGTTGTTCTGATGTTGCCTCAGTCTCTCTAAGCCCAACTCTGCAAGTGAAATTTTTGCCCTCCCCCCTACATGAGACATGACATCCAGAGGTGAAATTCTCCCTGGCGATGTGGAAGAAGACACCCAGGGATGAATCCAGACCTGGCACCATGAAATCAACAATTCCATCCTGACCAAATGGGGGAAAAGAAGTGTAATTGATAAATTATCAGTGGCAGAGAGTGTTCAAATAGAGTCAAGAGGCTACTCTGGAGGTTGCTCTTATGCAAGCTTCAGGTAGACCTTGCTACCTATTATAACCTGCCAACTCCTAACCAGGACCATTCCAGACAATCCTAAAGAACACCTAGGGCAATTTATAAGATTCCACAAGGGTTCCAGGCACTAGAGCAGCTTTCTAGAAACCTGCAAACTCCAGATGGATCCCTGGTCCAGATAAGTCCTGAAACCTAGCCCAGCCTCTCCAGATCATCAGGTATTTCCATCTCCCTACCCCATATTAGTGACATACCCTTCCAATGTTAAAAACTTAGAGTTTCCATAGCCCAAACAACCCCAATGAGAGGTATGGAAAGATCAAAAAGGTGGTGATGGAATTATACACGGATGATAGGACTTAACAAATGAATATGAATGCTGAATTATCAAATTGCTATCTCTTTTAGTCTCCAATATTTTAGAGCAGCTAGAAGTAAAAACCTAAAATTGTGAAATGGTAACCCATGTCAAAGTCTGAAATATGTTCTACAACTAATTGTGGTGCTGTGCTTGTAAATTTATAGCTTTTTTGTGTGTATATGTCATTGTTCACAAAAAAAGAAGGAAGAAAAAAAGTCGATTGTGTTGATAAAAAAGTATTTCAGCCTGTTAGCCTCCTATATTCTGGAGCAGCTAGAAGGAAAAATATGAAAGGATCGAATGGTAGCCCATGACAAACTCTGGGATCTATCCTGTAACCACTTTTTGAAGAGTGCTTTGAAAACTATTGCTTTTTAATTTCTTTCTTTTGTATATATGTTATACTACACAATATAAAAAATAAATAAATAAATAATAAGGGGAACAAATGTTAAATTTTAAAAATATGTATATTGGATAGATGGAAATACTATTGGTCAATGAGAGTAAGGGGTAAGGGGTATAGTATGTATGAGTTTTGTCTTTTTTCTTTTTATTTCTTTTTCTAGAGTGATGCAAATATTCTAAAAAGTGATCATGGTGTTGAATATACAACTACATGATGATATTGTGAGCCATTGATTGTACACCATGTACAGGGGGGTTATATGTTAAGAATGTTTGTGCTTGAACATTGTTGTATCAATAAAGATTTAAGAAAAAGAAAAAAAGTCACTTATAATAAAACCACATAGAAATAAACCCTTTAAAAATTTGTCAGGTTGTTACATATCCTTCCAGTCTTTTTCCAATTGTATATGTGTTTGTTTGTGTATGTGGAAACATTTTCATTTTTCCTAAACATTTTATTATATACTGTGCATCATATTAAAACTATTTTTAAATTAAACAATATATTCTGAGTATGTTCCATGTCAACAGTCTCCCATGGTATGATTTATTAATGTAGCATATTATTCCATCATATGATTGTCATCATTTACGTAGCTCATTCCCCTACTGTAGGATATAATGAAGGTTAGTGTCATGTATATCACTAAAAGGAAAGCTAGAGGATAAAACATGTACTGTATAACATAGTGAACCCTTTTGTGGATGATGACTATGTTAAATATTACAAATATAAGAATGTTTTTCCATAAACTAGAGAGAATGTACATCATTATTATGAGGTGTTAATAATAGGGTGGTATATGAGGACAAATACAACTAATATATACTGTGGACCATAGTTAACAGTAATATTGTAATATTTCAACATTATTCAACATTTTCCCCAGTCCCTCAAGGAGGCTTTGCCAATAGCTATTTATTTTCTGCTAATATTACTCTGGGATGTATCAGGGTATTATATACAGGTTTTAACCTGTGAAAACCAACAAGATCTCACTCCCAAGCTTCCAAGTAATTATCATGTTTGAATACATTGACCATACCAGTTAAATTAGTGTGCTACACAAAATATAAATGTGTACCAAATAAATATCTCTTTCTTTTGTCTCACACAGAATTTAAAGTTTTAAAACACAGTCAATATCATCCTTTACTCTATCTTCTGATTTACCTTAGTCCTAACCATATAAGCTTCATTCATATCTCTAATTGAAGTCTGATATCTTTTCCAGTTTCTTTAACAGTTGGTGTATGGGGTAAGGCTGACTTTCAAAGCTGCAGAACTTTAACTCTGAGTCTTAGATGTGTGAGGAGGTTTTGATGTCAAAATCAACCTCTTAACTTATAATTGATTGTTTGAAGTTTTTATTTCTTCTATAGTCAGTGTATGTTGTTTGTGAATTTCTAGGAATTTATCCATTTCATCTAGGTGGTCTAATTTATTGACATACAATTGTTCATAGTATCCTCTTATGATATGTTTACTTCTGTGGGGTCAATAGCACCTCCAACTGTGACCCCTCTCATTTCTGATTTATTTATTTGTGTCTTCTCTCTTTTTTCCCTTATCATTCTAGCCAAGGGTTCATCAATTTTATTGATCTTTTCAAAGAATCATATTTTGAATTTGTTAATTTTCTTTATAGTTTTTTTATCCTCAATTTCATTTATTTCTGCTCTAATCTTAGTTATTTCTTTACTTCTGCTTGTTTTGGGGCAAGCTTGCTGTTCCTTTTCTGATTTGTCCAGGTGTGCATTTAGGCCTTTGATTTTAATTCTTTGTTCTTTCTGAATTTAAGCATGTAAGGCTGTAAATTTCCTTCTCCACACTGCTTTTGTTGCATCTCATAAATTTTTATATCTTTTGCTATCACTTTTATTCTCTCAAGACATTTATTGATTTCCCTTGCAATTTTTGTTTTGACACATTGATTGTTTGATAGTATGTTACTCAACTTCGATATATTTGTGGGTTTTCCAGTTTTCCACCTGTTATTGATTTCCAGCTTCATTCCATTATGGCCAGAGATGCTTTGCATAATTTCAATTTTTAAAATTTATTGAGACTTGTTTTGTTACCTAACATGTGGTCTAGCTTGGTGAATGATCCATGTACATTTGAGAAAATGTATATCCTGCTGTTTTGGGGTGCAAAGTATGTGCTTTTAGATCTAGTTTACTTATCATATTATACAAGTTATCTGTTTCCTTATTGCTCTTCTGTCTAGGTGTTCTATCTTTTGATGAGAATGGTATATTGAAGTCTCCAACTGTTATTGCAGAGATGTTTATTTCTCTCTTCAATTGTGCCCATTTGCCTCATGATTTTTGAGGCATCATTGTTAGCTGCATAAATATTTATGATAGATACTTCCTCTGATTATTGGCACTTCTATTATTATGTAGTGTCATTCTTATCCTCTTGTCACAGTTTTTGACTTAAAGCCTATTTTGTCCAATATTAGTATGGCTGCTCCAGCTTTTTGTCTACTACTTGCATGGACTGTCTTTTTTTCTTCCCATCACTGCCAACCTATTAAGTCTTTAGTCTAAGGTGATTCTTGTAAACAAAATATAGTTGGATTATGCTTTTTTATCCAATCTCTGCCTTTTGATTGGGGAATTTAATCCATTAACAGTCAGTGTTATTATTGTAAAGAGAGTATTTACCTCAGACAATTTGTTATTTGGTTATTACATATCATATATATTTTGTCTCTTCCTTTAATGAAGCCTCCTTTTCTATTATTGTGGATTTTTGTGACGTACCTGACTGATCTCTTTCTCACTTCTGTTTCTATATATATTTGATATACTTTCTTTGTGATTACCCTGGGGTTTATATTTTATAGCTTACATTTATAATATACTAATTTGAAAATATACCAACCTAACTACAATCACATACACAATCTCTGCCCCCATATGCTTCTGTTTCCTTTCTTTACATTGTTCTTGTCCCACTTTACACTTTCTATTTTTCAAGTCCATTACCAGGAAATATGCCTTTTTCTTGTTCAGTGATATTCTTATACATAGGAATTAAAGAATAGAGCTGTATATTGAGGACACAGGTAAATTTTGCATTCCCCCCTTTAGTTATCCTAATTGACAATTTTCATTTCTTTATACTACTCCACACCAGTCTCCCCTATCTTTTCCTTTCAATCTGCAGAATTCCTTTTAGTAATTCTTGTAGCGCAGATCTTTCACTGATGAACTCTCTCAGTTTCTGTCTATCTGAGTACATATTAAACTATCCTTCATTTTTGAAGGCCATTTTTATCATATAAAGAATTTTGGTTGGCAGTTTTTTTTCCTTCAATACCTTAGATATATCATACTACTGCCTTTTCACCTCTGTAGTTTTTTAAGTCATGTCAGCACTTAGTCTTATTGAGGGTCCTAGTAAGTTATGAATAGCTTTTCTCTTGCTGCTTTCAAAATCATCTCTTTATCTTTGGTATTTGACATTCTGATTAGTATGTGTCTCAGAGTAGTCTATTAAGATTTATTAAGTTTGAATTATATTACATTTATTGGACACGTATACTTATGTCTTTTATAACAGTTGGGAAATTTTAGGTCATTATTTCCTTAAGTAATCTCTCTACCCATTTTCCCTTCTCCTTTCCTTCTGGAACACTCATTATGCATATGTTTGCATGCTTCATGCTGTCACTCAAATCCTTGAGACCCTGCTCAATTTTTTTCTATTCTTTTCTCTGTCCTTCTGATTGTATGATTTGATTATCCAGTTATCTCATTTGCTGAGTCTTTCTTTTGCCTGTTCAAATCTTTTGTGTGACTCCAGTGTATTTTTAATATCTACTATTATGCCTTTCGTCCACATAATTTGTTATGTTCCTTTTTATAATTTCAATTTCTTCTTTATGCTTACATATTGTCTTCTTACTAATTTTTATGTCTTTATGTATATTTCCCAAATCTTGAATTGATTTAGATTTGTTTGAACTTTTTTAATAGTTCCAAATTTTAAGTCTCCTCTGAAGTTTTAATTTGTTCCTTTGACTGAGCCATATCTTCCTGTATCTTAGTATGGCTTGTAATATTTTTCTGATGTCTCAGTAACTGTTTATATAGATGAGTTAACAAAAAAGGTCAGTTGCAACCTCTTGTTTAGGGTTTTACTGTTGATTGGCTTTGCATCAAGGGTCTTCTTTAATGCTTGGTCCAACTTATCATAGACCATTAGTATAGCCCTTGTCTAACTGATCAGATTTTCTCAGCTCTTCTGATTCTTGACCCGGATATGCAGTACAATTTTTAACATTGCACTTTTTGCATAATTGTTTCACCTCCAGGAGGAAGTTTCCTTTCCTCTGTTCCTTCTCCTGGAATTTTGATATGTTCTGTTTGTTCTTGCATAAAAATTTTTCCCCAGCTCCTATGATTTGTTTAAATTCTCTCCCTCACTCATTGCCCCCTTTTCCTTACATGTTTCAGTTCTGTGACACTCCAGCCTTATAGCAGTTCATTTTACCCCCCCCCATCTGTTAATCTTTTCTTCCTCTGGTTTCTGTCTCATTAGGGTATCCTTCCCCAAGGACCCTGATGGGGTCAATCTAGAAAGGTGGTTCACTTCATAAAAGTCCATTTTGCATTGTGGTGGGCCAGCCAACAGAAACTCGATTGAATGAGTGAACCGCTTCCCAAAAGCAGTTCTATCATGATCTCTCTATCTCTCTCTCTCCTTTTTTTTTGTATGCTGTATGGTGGTGTCATGTTTCATTATTTCTCCATGTGAGTATTCCATTTGTTGAATTTTTGTTTGTGTTAGTCTGTTTTACTTGTTTGTTTTTTGGGGAAGTTCATGGACTGGGAATCAAGCCTGGATCTCCCACATGGCAGGTGAGAATTCCACTGCTGGACTACCCCTGCACCCCTGGTCTGTCTCCTTTTAGTTTTTGATTTACCCCTGGTGGTCCTTTTTCATGCAGCACTCCTCAGTGGCTTGTGATCTTCCCTGGGCCTCTGATTTCTTGGTTCCCTGTGCAAGTTGTGTGTGTGGTTCTCATTTATTGCTTCTATAGTCCATGTCCATGGTGGGAGGTGAGACTTGGAACTTGGGAGGTGGGAGAGATCTGGGCCACTCTTCTAAGCAATTCAAAAGTTTCACAGGACTGAGTAAGGGGGAGGGAAAAGGACCATTGTTCTGGGACAGAAGTTTCCTGCATGGTATTTTTATTTTCTTTGATTCAGCATTTGGGGTTTCATTCTTCAGTATCTACTGTTCTCCAGAGTTCTAAGCAAATGGAATTTGTCTACTTAGTCACTGAATCTCTAGGGAGGTTTTTTCAGGGTATGTCTTGTTGGTGACATCACCTCAGTGTCTTTTTTATTATTCTTCTTTTTGCATGACTCCACATATCAAATCCATTGGTAAATCTCAGGTCTACCTCCAAATCTGACCATATTTCACTACCTGCAACTATACCACCTAGTCTAAGTCATCATCATTTTTTACTTGTCCTGCTATGGTAGCATCCTAACTGGTCTCTTAAATTTAACTTTTGAAACAATAAGAGCCATTCTCCACAGCATTAGAGTATTCTTTTAAAATTTTAAATAGAATCTCATTGCTTCCTTGACTAAAACTTTCTTCACACTGTACTTGGATTATAATCCAAATACTTTACCATGGCCTATAAGAGCCTTTTTTGTACATGTTATAGCTCGAGGGGTTAGAAAAGGCATTAAAGGTTTTTTGGATGGTTGGCTGAAACATGGATCAAAAGGTGGCCAACATTACCGGAGGTTGAAATGCCAGAACTGTTCTGGCATAATGTGGATGAGGAGATCAAGAGGCTTAGAGAGATTCAAATGTTAGAGTGGATTTATCATGGAAAGCCTGCCCATACACCCCAGGAATGTCTTGAGGATGCACCTTATACTAGAACTGTGAGAAATAAATTTGTGAGACTAGCTCCATCATCCCTGAAGAGCTCTGTAATTTCCCTTCTCTGAATGTCAGATATTATTATGGGAACTTCTGTCACTGAGCTGGAATGTTTAAACACAATGGGGATGACCAGATCCCGTTTGGCAGATGCCAAGTGACAGCACTTAATTACCAAAGATAAGGTGGATGTGGTTATCATAATGGATAGAAGATTCAAAGCAGAAGTCAAAATAATTTGACTCTCAGTGACTTGTGGTATTGGCTGATAGATCATGGGGCACCTGGAAGTGCAATAGATAGGCAGTTTACTAAATTCCTGTTTGAGCTGTATAAACAAAAGAGTTCTAGATGAAGTGAACAAAAGTCTAATTTGAATTACAAAAGCACAGATTCACGACTCCTTAATCAGTTTCCAGACTTGAGACAGTTTACAGATCCAGAACCCCTTGAAGGAGGAGGCCAGGTCCCTTTGGGGGAGGACCCTGTTACACTGCCACAAATTTATACTGTTAATCTTCCTCCAAGCCTTCTCAAAGGAGACAGATGCCTTTTACCAGTCAGAGTGGGGGCTTATGGAGGTCAGGTGATCAATGGAATTTCAGCTCAGGTCCATCTCACAGTGGGTCCAGTGGGTCCCTGGAACCATCTCTGGTTATTTCCCCAGTTCCAGAATGCATAATGGGAATAGACATATTGAACAACTGGCAGAATCCTCACATTGGCTCTCTAAACCATGGACTAAGAGCTACTGTGGTAGAAAAGGCCAAGTGGAAGCCAATAGAACTGCCCCTACCTAGCAAAACACTAAATCAGAAGTGATACAAGATTCCTAGAGGGATTTCAGAGATTATTGCTGCTATTAAGGACTTGAAGGATGCAGGGGTGCTGAGTCCCACCACATCCCCATTCAACTCTGTTTGGCCTGTGCAGAGGATGAGAGTGGATTATCATAATCTCAAGCAGGTGTAACTCCAATTGTAGCTGCTTTTCTGTATGTGGCATCACTGCTTGAGCAAATCAGTACATCCCCTGGTACATGGTATCCAGCTATTGATCTGGGGAACAATTTTTTTCTCAATAGCCATTAGTCAGAACCACCAGAAGCAGTTTCCTTTTAGTTAGCAAGGTCAGCAATATATTTCTGCAAGTCCTATCTCAAGGGTATATAAAAACTCTCCAGCCCTATGTCATAATCTTGTCTGCAGGGACCTTGATCATTTCTCCTCCCATGAAAAATCACACAGGTCCATTATATTGATGATATCATGTTGACTGGACCTAGTGAGCAAGAAGTAGCAACTACTCTAGACTAATTGGTAAGGCATTTGTGTATCAAAGGATGGGAAATAAATCCAACAAAAATACAGGGACCTTCCACCTCAGTGAAATTCCTATGTGTCCAGTGGTGTGGGGCATTTCAGGATAGCCCTTCTAAGGATAAGTTGTTGCATCTGGCCCATCCTACAACCAAAAAAGAGGCACAATGCCTACTTGGGCTCTTTGGATTTTGGTGACAACATATTCCTCATTTGGCTGTGCTACTCCACCCCATTTATTGAGTGACCAGAAAAGCAGATAATTTTGAGTGAGGACCTAAATAAGAAGGGACACTGTGACAGGTCCAGGCTGCCGTACAAGCTTCCCAGCCATTAGGACCATATGGTCCAGCAGATCCAATGGCGCTGGAAGTGTCAGTAGCAAGTAGACATGCTGTCTGGAGACTTTGGCAAGCCCCTATAAGAGAATCACAATGTAAACCCTTAGGATTTTGGAGCAAAGCCTTACCATCTGCTGCAGATAAGTACTCTCCTTTTGAGAAACAGCTTTTGGACTGCTACTGGACCTTAGTAGAGACTGAATGCTTAACCAGGGGCCAGCAAGTTACCATGAGACCTGAGTTGCTTATCATGAACTGGGTGTTGTCTGACCCACCAAGCCATAAAGTTGGGTGTGCACAGCAGCGACCCATCATAAAATGGAAATGGTATATACAAGATAGGGCCAGAGCAGGTCCTGAAGGCACAAGTAAGTTACATGAGGAAGTGGCCCAAATTCCTGCGGTCTGCACTCTTGCCACATTACCTTCTATTTCCCAGACCAGACCTATGGCCTCTTGAGGAGTCCCTTACAGTGAATTAACTGAAGAGAAAACTTGGGTCTGGTTTACAGATGGTTCTGCACAATATGCAGGTACCCACCTGAAAGTGGACAGTTGCAACACTACAACCCCTTTCTGGGATGTCCCTGAAGGACAGTAGTGAGAGGAGACCCTCCCAGTGGGCAGAACTTTGAGCAGTGCTCCTGGTTGTTCATTTTTCTTGGAAGGAGAGCTGGCCAGAGAACCACTTGTGTACTGACTCATGGGCTGTTGCTAATGGTTTGGCTGGACAATTAGGGACTTGGAAAGACCATAATTGGAAAATTGGTGACAAAAAGATCTGGGGAGGAGGTATGTGGATAGACCTTTCTGAGTGGGTTAAAAACATGAAGATATTTGTGTCCCATGTTAATGCACACCAGAGAGTGACTTCAGCAGAGGAAAGTTTTAATAATCAAGTGGATAAGATGACCCATTCTGTGGTTACCAGTCAGCCTCTCTTGTCATTGCCCAATGAACTCATGAGCAAGTGAGCTTGGTAGCAGATATGGAGGTTATGCATGGGTTCAGCAACATGGATTTCCACTCACCAACGTTGACCTGGCTGCAGCCACTGCTGAGTGCCGAATCTGCCAGCAGCAGAGACCCATACTCAGCCCCAGATGTGGCACCATTCCCCAAGATGACCAGACAGCTATGTGGTGGCAGGTTGATTACATTGGACCACTCCCTTCATAGAAAGGGCAATGATTTTTTTCTAACTGGAATAGGCACATACTCTAGATATGGGTTTGCTTTCCCTGCATGCAATGCTTCTGTCAAAACTACCATCTCTGAACTTACAGAATGCCTTATCCATTGTCATGGTATTCCACACAACATTGCCTCTGATCAAGGAACACAGTTCACAGCAAATGAAGTGCAGGAATGGGCATATGCTCATGGAATTCTCTTGTCTTACAATGTTCTCCATCATACAGATGCAGCTGGATTGATACAAAAATGTAATGGCTATTTGAAAACTCAATTATGGTGCCAACTAAGTGACAATACCTTGCAGTGCTGGGGTGATATTCTCCAGGAGGGTGTGTATGCTCTGAATCCATATCCACCGTGTGGTGTTGTTTCTCCCATAGCCAGGTTCCATGGGTCCAGGAACCAAGGGGTGGAAATGGGAGTGGTACGACTCATTATTACCCCTAGTACTCCACTAGGGAAATTTTTGCTTCCTGTCCCTGTGACCCCGAGCTCTGCCGCCCCTCAGGTTTTAGTTCCAGAAGAGGAGTGCTTCCACCAGGAGAGACAACAGTGATTCCATTGAACTGGAATCTAAAACTGCCACCTGGTCACTTTGGGCTGGATCAACAAACCAAGAAGCAGATTACTTTACTGGCTGGGGTGATTGACCCTGAATATCAGGAGGAAATAAGAATGCAATTATACAAGGGAGGTAAAGAAGAGTTTTCCTGGTATATAGGAGATACCCTAAGGCATCTTTTAGTATTACCATGCCCTGTGATTAAAATCAATGGAAAACTGAAACAACCCAGTCCAGGCAGGGGTATTAATGGCTCTGAAACTTCGGGACTGAAGGTTTGGGTCACCCCATCAGGCAAAGAACCACAGTCAGCTGAAATGCTTGCTGAGGGTAAATGGAACATGGAATGGGTAGTGGAGAATGCAGTGATAAATATGAACTACAACCACATGATCAGTTTCAGAAATGAGGACTGAAATGCTATTTTGTTCATGTTATAGTATTTAAGTTGTTAGAAACCAAGTTTGATAATGAATATTACCCAAGGATTTGCACCCTATTCTGCAGAGATTTAATGCATTTCCAGTTGTATGTGAGACTGTTGAGTACTGTTAGGTGAGGAAAAAATTTGTCTGTTATTGTTTCCTATTTAGAGATTAAGTGACGTGTATAGCTGCCAACTTGACAAGGGGTGGACTTTCATGGTCAGGTTCATGTGTCAACTCAGTCAGGTGGTGGTGTCCGTTTGTCTGGCTGGGCAAGTGCTGGCCTGTTTATAGCTATGAGGAGATTTCATGGTCTTAAGTCATGATTACATTGGCTGCATCCACAGCTGAATGCATTTGTAATCAGCTAAAGGGTGTGTTTTATACAATGAGTGAGGCTTAATCTAATCACTGGAAGGCTTTTATGGAAGATTCAGAAGAGACAGTTTCTCTTACTCCTTCAGCTGATGAGCCTCTCCTGTGCAGTTCATCCAGGAACTTCATTGGAGTTACCAGCCTGCAGCCTGCCCTATAGACCTTGGACTCTACATTCTCAGTTACATAAGACACTTTCATAAATTTTTTATCTATGGATTTTCCTGCTTATTCTGTTTCTCTACAGAACCCTAGCTAATACAGCTTCTTACAAAGGACTTTCCTAATAACATTATCTGAACTATCTCTGGCACCACCACTGTGATCATTCCATCATGCTTCTTTGTTTTATTGTCTTAAAAACACTTAACATTTTCTGAAATTATTTTGACTGTTCATTTGCTTATTTTTTGTCTGTCTTCTTTCATTTAGACAGAAACTTTATTTTGTTTGCTGCTATAAGACTAAATCACTGAACAGTGCCTGGTACATAGCAAGTGCTAAATAAACATAGGTTGAACAAATGAATAAAAGTGAAAAGCACTTGTTCTTTCCATCAAAACCAATGTTGTGACTATGTTACTGTGATAGAAAGTCTCAATTTTCCTTCTCAAATTCTCTCTCTATCTTTTTTTACCCTGTTTTGTGGCCCCAAAAGGATGGCTTTTATAGAGAGATGAAAAGGCCTCCTTGGTCTCTATTTTTTGGTTGCTTTAGGTCAATGGGAAGCACCAACAGGAGACTAGAGCATGAAAGGAGGAAGAAGTCCACATATTTATTCTAAATAGCTTCCTTCTACAGAGTTCCCTGGGTGTTGGCTACATTCCTGTTTCAAAAATCACCACTCCCAGTAGATGGCCTTCTCTTATGGCTAATCATTTTTAGTTCTGGAACATTTCCCTTCTCTTGTCCAAGCCAGGCCTAAGGGTGGCAAAAACTTCTCACTCTCAACAGCCCTGGAATGTTTCACCACTTTTTGTTGACTTCCCTTAACCCTGCCACATATTTTAAATAGGTTTTCATTTGCAATATCTTCAAACACCTTTTTAAAAGTGCACCAGCATTCCCTGTCAAGACCCTAGCAATTACTTTATAGTTCTCATGCATAGATCCTTCTAACATGTAGTTGCTTTAAATGATTTGTAATCATATTTATCTTTTGCATAAACATGCTAGTTCATCATAATCTGCATATTTGTTATCTAACCCTAGAAAATTGAAAGATAATTGCATAAGTGTACCACTCTTCTTTTGAAACTTGCTCTTTTGGGCAATGATGGGCCTGTGAGTACATGTACATACCTACACACATTCACATTGGTACATAACACACTTGTTTCTACTTTCAGAATCACTTCTGCTGAGACTCATCACCTCACTTTGTGGATTCTGCTCTCCATTCTTCCAACCCCTCTACTCATGGGAACTCACTTCAGAATTTTTCAGCTATTCTTTAACTATTATGACTCATATTAGCTCTGAAGGGAGAATATACCACCAAGGATAGGGAATGGAATTAGGAGAATTTAGAGTGATGTAGTACATAAATAGAAGTCAATAAACAATCCAAATTCATATCTTTAGCAGTGAACAGACCAAATAAAGATGTGAGGAGGGATAATTTGTCCTGCTAGCTATATATGCCATCAACTTGATGAGAGCAAAGTGAAAAATTTTAGTACCTTTGTATAGACATTGACAAGATGGTTGATTTTGTGAGTCTAGCTGCAAGGATGAGGAAATAGCAACTTGATTGGAATGAAAAAATAATTTCTGTAAAAGTTATATAAAAGAAGATGACAGTGCTGAGGTAGCACTAGTCTTCAATTTTAAATCATATTTTTGTCTTCTTGAAACATTCATTTATCTTTAATCACTGGAATATAAAGTTTTGTCACTGGGAGGATCCTAAAAACCATTTGTCCAAACTCTTCATTTTATAATACTGAAATGAAGATCTAGAGTGATTGACCCGAGGTCAAAACTGGGTCTGTAATTTCTTGTGTCTTTGTTTTTCAGTCTCTATTCTTTCCTTTTTATCAACTGTTTTCCAAGTATGTTTTCCATATTCCAGAATATGGCAAGTTTAGGTAAGGGCATGGTCAGATTGGTAGCTCAAAGAGCTGAGGGAGAGAGAGAGGCCAGTGTATGGCACATCCTTCCCATCTAACTTCAGCAACAGTGTTTCTACTTTTATTAGTTTTATGTGTGTATGTAGGTAAGATTTTGTTTGGGAAAATTTTCTTGAGTGCATTAGTCAGGGTTATCTAGAGAAACAGAACTGACTGTATATATATGTGTGTGTGTGTGTGTGTGTGTGTGTATGGAAAAATGTGATTTTTGGAATTGTGCATACCCCAGAAAATCATGTTCTTAAAGGTAATCCATTCCTGTGGCTGTAAACCTATTGTAAGTAGGTTTCCATGAGATCACTTCAGTTGAGGCATTGTCCAGGATGGGTCTTAATCTTCTTACTGGACCTCTTTATAAATAAGATGAATATAAAGAGATGAGGTCATGGAAGCAAGAAGTTGAAAGCAAGGAAACCTGGAAGAGAATGGAGAAACAAGCTGATGCCACATTGCCATGTGACAGAGGAGTCCAGGATTACTGGCAGCTTGTCATTGAGAAGAAAGCATCACCTGATGATGCCTTGATTTGGACATTTTTCCCAGCCTAAAAGCTGAAAGCCTGTAAGCTAATAAATTGCTAGTGTTAAAGGCAACACACTTCATGGTATCTGCTTTGAGCAGTTTAGCAAGTTAAAACATATATTGGTATCAGAACTTGTGTGCTGCTACTGAAAAAAAAACAGAAAAAATGTTTAAAAGACTTTGTGATTGGGTAAGTAGGAACAGGAAGAAGTGTGAGGTGCTTGACAGAAAAGGTCTTGATTATTCTGAAGAAACTGTTGGTAGAAATATAGATACCCAAGGTAGTTTCAATGAGGTACAGAGAGAAATGATGAATCTGCCTTGCAACCCTTGTTTAAAAGTGGATGAGAACTTGGTAAGATTGAGCACTGATGTCAAATGGAAGGCAGAATTTGGAAGTTATGAGCTTAGATATTTAGTTGAGGAGATTCCCAAACTGAATGTGGAAAAGGCAGCCTAGCTTCTCTTTGCAGCCTACAGTAAATCACAAGAGGAATGGAATGAGCTGAGAACTGAATTCCTTGACACAAAGAAACCAGAAATTAATCATTTGGAAAATCTTTAGTTTCTGGAAAGTAAATCCACTGAGAATATTGCTCCTAGTGAGGGTTTAAATGGACATGGATGCAGTCAGCCATTTCAGTGCAAGTCAGGATCAGAAATGCAGTTATCCAGAAGTGATTTTTTTAAAAAAAGGCCATAGGATCTTTCCCCTCTGTGAAAGGAATGAGGGCAAAGAGAACATGTACATTAATCTTTAGAGTGTGTCTTCCATGTGGCCATTATCCAATCCTTTCCTTAGAACAATTCTTGGAGATAAACATTATTATCAATTCCAATTTACAATGAGGAAACTGAAGTTTCAACTCAATTTTGTTAAACTCCAGATCCCAAACATTATGCTGCAGCTAAAACACTCATCTGACTGCCAGAATTAAAAGTATGTTCAGTAAATTGTGGAGAGTAACAAGTTGTGTAAAATTGGCAGGAACATAGCTCTACATGAGAAATAGTCATGTAGTGAAAGAAAGAGAATGAAATTCAGTAGAAATTTCTACAGAGAAATAAGGAGACCATGTCTTTACCCATGGTTACTGGCTTGATCATTTCAAGGAAATTGATCTACTAATATAATCAGTTTGCTTGATTTCTACTGAACTGAAAAAGCCAAGTTATCATTTACATTTATCCTAAGAGCCCAACTTAAAAGGGCATGATAATAAATGAGAGGTGATTGACTAGGCTCTAAGCTGCAGAGGTAAATCTACTTGTCATAGTAGGTTCAAAAGGTGAATGTAAGTGAAAAGTTAGAGGTGTGGTAAAGAGAAAAACTTACAATTCTATAACAACAAATAGTATAAAGACATACTCATAATATTATTATTTCTTGAGCTTCTTTTATAAATATTGCATTTAGTCTTGTATTTCACATGTTAAAAATTTGGGTGCATACAGAGAAGAATAACAGAAAGACAGGACTTATAATTACAGGCTAAAGAAACCAGTTTGGGATTTATTCAGATTAAATATTATGTTATTTTTCTCTATAGGACTCAAAGCACTGTGTAAAGAACTTAAGTAATTACCTCTAATACTATAAAATTGACATGAAGAAAGCATGGACATTAAAAAGAATTGGCAAGAAAGAGGTACAAAACACTAGGTACTGAGTTAGATAATTTACACATGTTATTTTATTTAATATTCACACTTAATCTGTAAATTTTCCCCTTTGTAAAAATAAGTAAAGTGAAAAATTGAGAAAAGTTAAGTGTTTTGCCCTATGTCAACACCTAACAAAGTGGCAGAGCAGGGACTCATACCTTGAATTTCTGGCTTGAATGTTTGGAGATTTGAAAGTACCTCGTTAATACTAAAGCAAAAAGAAGGCATAGATGAGGAGGTGAAGGGGGAAGTAACTAGCACTAAACAATACATTAGAAATAAACAGGAACCAGACCACAACAGGTTTTATATGTGGAATGACTACAGTATAGCATTTTAAAATGGGAAAAGGGAATGTTTAGACTCATGGGTCAGAAAGATAACTTGGCAGAATTATGAAGGATATTGGGATGTAAGGAGACATGATAGGAACAGAGATGCTCTAATATAGTATGAGATTATGAGCACCTGAACTATAGTGGTGTTGGTCGTAAAGGAGAATATCAAAATGGAATGAATAGATCTTGAAGATGCTTAGATGTGATAGTGAAGGAGAAGGAGTCCGTGAAAGCATCCAGTGTTGAAATTTGACTTGCCATTAGGGTAGTTTCTTAATACATAGAGATTACCAAAAAAAGAAAAAGAGGAAGACAAGCTTTTATAAAGAGTACTGAGTTTACATACAGACATATTGAGTTTAAATTGGCACTAGAAAATCCAGGTGAAGATTTCTGGTAGGCAATTGGATATATAGGCACATATCTTGATAGAGAAATATAAACTTGTTATATGAATTTAAAGTCAAGGATTTCTAGACAGTAGTTAAAATTACAGGAGATGATGACACTGCTGAAGGAAGGTATGCAACTAGAATGTAGGACTGATAGGATCCTATGGGACACTAAAATTTAAATGTCAGGTGAAGTGAGGGGAAAGAACATTGACTGAGCATCTTCTATGTGACAAGCAATTGACCACATAGTTTACTGATAGACATCAGTGAGGTGATATAGGAAGAAATGGTTTAGCAGAAACTATGGAAAACAGAGCTTTAAGAAGGAGGCAGTTGTGAACAGTGTCGAATGCCAAGATCAAATATATAAGTAAAATGTCCAATAGATTTTCAGTTAAGAGATTATTTTTGGCTATTAGAGTGGGAAGAAGTGAGATTGTTATGGATTTAGGAGTGGAAGAAGTATAGGCAGTTACTGTAGACACCTTTGTTTTGAAGAATTTAGCAATAATAAGGGAGTGCCAAGAGGAGGAGATAGCTAAGTACAATTTAGCAGCCTTCAAATTATAAGAAATATACAATGTTGATACATAAATTCTTATTTTTTATTGTTGTACCACTCATCACATAAAGACACCATTGTCATCTTCTTGGACCCTCTTTAAAGTATGTATTGACTTTAACAATCTGACTAGGTTCAGACCAATGGTCAGGAGTCAAGATATTAACTAATTGTCTTCTCCTCAGTCTTTCTCTATTGTCACTACTTATGTTCACTTTTTTGCTTGAATTATTTGGCTTCTGATTCTTATAATTCTGTCTATATTGGATTTATTCTGTTATCATTATACACAAGACTGGAAATCCAGGTATTGGTAGCACTTTGAGTAATCCAAACAATTCAGCATGTCCTACCCTACTTCTTGAGAGCTTTCACAATGACTTCTCACTGTTAAATAGCACCACTTGATCCAGTTTATACTAAATCTGTATTATAAAACAATGAAAAAGACATAATTGAAATAATTATTTTTGTTAGTTGAGTTTAAAAGAGGGATTTATGCTGAAATATCATTTAAATTTAAAGTATCCCATTTCTCCCATTTTTGCTTCATTCTTTCTTCCCCCTGCCTCTTACTCCCCCATTTTTCACAAATACTGGCAATTTGATGACACATTTTGTACATTTTACAAACTGACTTTTTGCTATCTGAATTTTACCTCCCTTTCCTACTGTACTAGGATCACTAAAGAGGATGGAAAGTAAATGCTTTTCACCCATTATTTTTCTTGTGCATTATCAAAAATGCTAACCATTGCAAAAAAGTAGCTTTTTCCCCTCAAAGCTCTAATATGCTAACTGATTCTAAATGTGCTGCTCTCCCTAAAGCTTGGATTCCTACCCCTTCACCATGCCATAATGCAATTGTGTTAGAGTCACATATATGAGTATAAGGATAAGACTTTGAAAATGATAATTATTGTGTGTTTTTTGCATTTGACAAACAATGAATGGTATTTAATTTTTTAAGGCTTTGCTTTCTAATTTTAGTTAGTCTTTATAAAAATTAATATTTTTCTGTTGCATACTCTACAATTGCTATCTTGAGAGAAACACAGAAATTTGGTAATTAGTATTCAGTCTACTAATGAAAATGTAAAAGTATTGAAGTTAAAAATAGATGTAATGCTAATTATTGACTTTCTATAGTCTAATTCATATTGTTGGCTTCTAAGACATAGACAAACTTACTAGAGCATCCATTTAAAGCTGGAAAGCTAAAATTTGTAGGATGGAAAAAGAAAAGTACTCTCTTGGTCAGCTGATATAATACATTGCACATCATAAAGAGCAGCTATTTTATAAATAATTTATTTATTTATTAATTTAAAAAATTAACAACAAACAAAAACATTAACATATGATCATTCCATTCTACATACATAATCAGTAATTCTCAATATCATCACACAGTTGCATATTCATCATTTCTTAGAACATTTGCAGCAATTCAGAAAAAGAAATAAAAAGACAACAGAAAAAGAAATAAAAAGACAACAGAAAAAGAAATAAAATGAAAACAGAAAAAAAAAGATTATACATAACATACCCCTTACCCCTCGCTTTCATTGATCACTAGCATTTCAAACTAAATTTATTTTAACATTTGTTTCCCCTATTATTTATTTTTATTCCATATGTTCTACTCATCTGCTGACAAGGTAGATAAAAGGAGCATCAGACACAAGGTTTTCACATTCACACAGTCACATTGTGAAAGCTATATCATTATTCAATGATCCTCAAGAAACATGGCTGCTGGAACACAGTTCTACATTTTCAGGCAGTTCCCTCCAGCCTATCCATTACATCTTGAATAACAAGGTGATATCTACTCAATGCATAAGAATAACCTCCAGGATAACCTCTCAACTCTGTCTGGAATCTCTCAGCCATTGACACTTTGTCTCATTTCACTCTTCCCCTTTTTGGTTGAGAAGGTTTTCTCAATCCCTTGAGGCTGAGTCTCAACTCATTCCAGGATTTCTGTCCCACATTGACAGGAAGGTCCACATCCCATGTAGACAGAGGGAGGGTGGTGAGATGTTTTTTTGTGTTGACTGGAGAGAGAGGCCACATCTGAGCAACAAAAGAGGCTCTCTTGGGGATGACTCTTAGGCCTAAATTTTTAAGTAGGCTTGACCTATCCTTTGTGGGGTTAAGTTTCATATGAACAAATCCCAAGACTGGGGGCTCAGCCTATAGCCTTGGCCATCCACACTGCTTGTGGGAATATCAACAATTCAACTTAGGGAAGTTGAATTTCTCCCTGTTCTCACCATTCCCCAAAGGGGACTTTGCAAATACTTTTCCACTCACTGATCGAATCACTCTGGGATTCATCAGGGCATCACTCTGGACAAATCAACAAAATCTCATGTCCTACCCAAGATTCCAAGTACTTATGGTGTTCAATCAAGCTATCTACATAAATTATATTAGGAAATGCACTAGTCAAAATATAAATTTTGTACCTGTGTTAGTTAGATTCAGTTGTCAACTTGGCCAGGTGAGCATACCTAGTCTTGTTGCTGCGGACATAAGCCAACAGTACGTGAACCTCATCTGTTGCTAATTACATCTGCAGTCGGCTAGGAGGCGTGTCTTCTGCAGTGAGTGACGTTTGACTTAATTGGCTGGTGCTTAAATGAGAGATCGCAACGTAGCACAGCTAAGCAGCTCAGCATTCCTCATCTCAGCACTTGCAGCTCACCCCAGGTCTTTGGAGATGCAGAAAGAAGTTACCCCGGGGAAAGTTGTTGGAACCCAGGGGCCTGGAGAGAAGACCAGCAGAGACCATCCTGTGCCTTCCACGTAAGAAAGAACCTCAGTGGAAAGTTAGCTGCCTTTCCTCTGAAGAACCAACAAAATAAATCCCCTTTTATTAAAAGCCAATCCGTCTCTGGTGTATTGCATTCTGGCAGCTAGCAAACTACAACAGTACCAAATAAACATTTTTTGCTTTAGTCTCACACATAAGTGAAATTTTAAAATATTAATTACCATCTATTTTCAGCACCTTGCAGTAATGACATTCTTTTGTTCTTCCTCATGCACAAACATTTTTAAAATTTGTACATTCAGTCACTATCATAATACACTCTAAGCATTCCTAGATTATAGCATCTCAGTCTTTATCATCTATCTTTCTTTCTGATTTCATTTATGCCCCCAGCCCTACTCCTGCTATCATTCTCACATGCAGCTTCATTCAGTGTTTTAACATAATTGTATTACAGTTAGGTAGTATTGTGCTATCCATTTCTGAGTTTTTATATTCAGTCCTGTTGCACAATCTGTATCCCTTCAGCTCCAATTACCCAATATCTTACCCTATTTCTATCTCCTGATGGTCTCTGTAACCAACAAAATATTCCAAGTTTATTCACTAATGTCAGTTCATATCAGTGAGACCATACAGTATTTGTCCTTTTGTTTTTGGCTAGTCCCACTCAGCATAATGTCCTCAAGGTCCATCCATGTTGTTACATATTTCATAACTTTATTCTGTCTTACAGCTGCATAATATTCCATAGTATGTATATACCACAGTTTGTTTAACCACTCATGTGTTGATGGACATTTTGGCTGTTTCCATCTCTTTGCAATCATAAATAATGCTGCTATAAACATTGGTGGGTAAATGTCCATTTGTGTCCTTGCCCTTATGTCCTTTGAGTAGATACCTAGCAATGGTATTGCTGGGTCATATGGCAATTCTATATTCAGCTTTTTGAGGAACTGCCAAACTGCCTTCCACAGCAGTTGCACCATTTGACATTCCCACCAACAGTGAATAAGTGAAGAGCAGCTATTTTTAACATGCCTTATAACAATTCAAAATACATTTTGCATTTCTAATTATCTCAAGAGTTGTTACCAGCATGCTATAATTTTTAAAAACAATTTATCACTAATTTACTTTATTTTAAACTGTATGTTGTTGACACCATTCAAAATGGAGTACAGCTTTCACAAAATCTAAATACTGGCAGGATGCTGCCATTACAAAATCATTGGAAACCACTGGGCTAAAATTTAGTGTAACCAGATTTCTGACCACATCATAAAAAAGTCATTTTGTATTTTCTGTGTTAAACTACCCTCATTAATTCATTGTAAACAACTCAATGAAACTATATATATATATATATAACAAGATTAACAGAGTGGTGAATGATATTTCAGTACCACATCTATAACTCTTTAGGACCACATGAACAGAAAGTGCTTAGCCACATTACCATTTCTTATTTAATAGTTATAAAAATCTTTAGGAGCTCCCTGTTCACTATTTGCATTAACCCTATAGTGCCAGCATATAGCTAGCAGAGTTTTTCCTAGAGAAAAATAGGAAAGTTATCATTTCAGTTGGAGAGAAAGGAAACATTCTCTTCTGTTCAGAGTAAGATTTTAAATCTTTGATACTTAGCTCAAATCAAGAAGAAAATACACATGTACATACTCACAAGCAAGCTTTTAACTGAATGAATAACTCTTCTGCAAAGCCTGAATTCTATCTGAATCACAGAAACTTCAAACAGACTATAGGAGTGGGCTTCAGAAACCTAGATAAAGTTGCAAGGTTATTTTAAAATGCTATGGGTTTTAGATTTTGACAAGGTTCAAAGGCTGTACTTTAATTTGAAAGTGCAATTTCCAAAGGAGAAAAAGGTATGGCATTAAGAAAGCAAATAATTTTATTTCTCTTGACTGATTTTCCTGAAAAGCATTAGCTGAACTTTAAGAACACTGAGTATCTGTGACATGGAAAAAACATTAATTTAAATGGCAAATAATTGGAAGTATACAGAAAAATGTAGGACAGATAAACCATGTATACTCCAGTCAATGGTCAGGAGATGGACAAGCAGTTTCTTTTCACATGAGCTGCTACTTCGACATGGGCATCAGTGTCTGAGTAAAGCTTGCAGAATAGTCTCTGAGTTTTTTCTGCATTTGTTCTTTATCTGAAAGGTTATAGGGCAGAAAGTTTTGATGAGGCCCTAGAAAGGACTGCCCATCAATTTCAACTTCTTCTCATATTCTGCAGTAAGGTACAATTTTGCATCTCATTGCTCTCCAATTATCGTTACTTCCTAAGAATGAAGGCTATGACTTTCATGTCTCTGGGCAACCCTAATAAATTGCATGGCCTAAAATAACCCAATCTATGAATGGAGGTACATTTACAAGAATGATAATTTCTAGAAGGCCCAGGCTGACCTGGTAGATTTAAACAGCACTGTTTTATTTTCATGCAAAAGCTTAACAGAAATATGATGTAAACATATTCTACTATTCTCAAAGTTCTTTGACATACTATTGCAAGAAATCTCCCTTGTGCTCTCTCATCTACTGAGTTCTTCATGGCCATAATGTTCTCTCCAGTCACTTCCTCCTTCCTTGGTCTGTGATGCACTGTGGAGTTGTCTGAGTAGAGATTGCCTCCAGTAGATCCCTTCACATTCACATGAGGCTCGAGAATGTCTAGCAATTCAGTGTCTCCATTCCGTCTCTCCCACTCCCATTTCCTCTTTGGAGGAAAATGTTCAGAGCCTCTTGATAAGTGTGGTTCTACTCTCACTCTGGCTTATCTCTTGCAAGAAAGTCCCATGAACCATCTATCATTATATTTAAAAACCCTAATAGTTGCTCACACATTCCTGGGGCCATTCTAGGTATTTAAAAACTATTTGCTGGTTGAAACATCCAGACTTACTGCTGTCTTATTCAGAAAATACTTCTTGAGGTACTTTCATGCAAAGCCTGCTCTTACATCCCAGGAATGTTGAGAGGATACACCTTTTACCAGAACAGTGAGAAATACATTTGTGAGACAAGCGGCATCATCCATGAAGAGCTCTGTGGTTGCACTTCTCTGTAGGTCAGCTATTACTGTGGGAACTGCTGTCACTGAGCTGGAATCCTTAAACATAATGAGGATGACCAGATCCTGAGTTGGCAGAAGCCAGGTGGCAGCACTTAATCAGCAAAGATAGGGTGGATGTGGCTATACTAATAGACAGCAAACTCAAAGCAGGAGTCAAAATTACATGACTCACACAGATTTCTGGCATTGGCTAATAAATCATGGGGCACCTAGAAATACAACAGATGGGCAGTCTACTACATTCTTGTTTGAGATGTATAAACAAAAGAGTTCTACATCAAGGGAACATAAGTCTAACTTGAATTACAAAAACACAGAGTCACGGCCCCTTAATCAATTTCCTGACTTGAGATATGTATTAGTTAGGGTTCTAAAGAGAAACCGAATCAACAGAGAACACTCACAAATATAAAATTTATAAAAGTGTCTCACATGACCGTAGGAATGCAGAGTCCAAAATCCACAGGACAGGCTGTGAAGCTGATGTCTCTGATGGAGGGTCTGGATGAACTCCACAGGAGAGGCTCACCTGCCAAAGCAGGAATAGAGCCTGCCTCTTCTGAATCCTCTTTAAAAGGCTTCCCATGATTAGATTAATCATCACTCATTGCAGAAGACACTCCCTTTTGGCTGATTACAAATGGAATCAGCTGTGGATGCAGCTGACATGATCATGATCTAATTCTATGAAATGTCCTCATTGCAACAGACAGGCCAGCACTTGCCCAACCAGACAAACAGGTGCCACAACTTGACCAAGTTGACACACGAACTTGACCATGATAAGATAGTTTACACACCCAGAGCCCCTTGAATGAAGGGGAGGCCAAGTCCCTTTGGGAGAGAACCCTGTTACACTGCCACAAATTTTTACGACTTCCCCAAGGAGACCCACAGCTTTTTACCAAGGTAACTATGTATTGAGAAAGAGGAAATGATCAGATATTTGGGGGAATATTAGAAACTGGTTCAGAAGTAACATTAATTCCAAAATATCACTCTGCTCCACCAGTCAGAGTGGGAGCTTATGGAGGTCAGGTGATCAATGGAGTTTTAGCTCAGGTCCACCTCACAGTGTGTCCAGTGTGGCCCTTGACTCATTCTGTTGTTATTTCCCCAGTTCCAGAATGCATAATTGAAATAGACATACTGAGCTAATGGCAGAATCCCCACATTAGTTATCTAACTCATGCAGTGAGGGTTACTATGGTGGGAAAGGCCAAGTGGAAGCCACTAGAACTGACCTTACCTAGCAAAATAGTAAATCAGAAGCAATACCGGATTCCTGGAAGGATTGCAGGATTACTGACACTCTTAAGGACTTGAAGGATGCAGGGGTGGAGAGTCCCATGACATCCCATTCAACTCTCCTATTTGGCCTGTGCAGAAGACAGATGGGTCTTGGAGAATGACAGAGGGTTATCATAAGCTCAACCAGGTGGTAACTCCAATTACAACTGGTGTTCCAGATGAGGTATCATAGCTTGAGAAAATCAGTACATCCTCTGGTACCTAGTATGCAGCTGTTGATTTGGCCAATGCTTTTTCCTCAATTCCTGTTAGTAAGGACCACCAGAAACAGTTTGCTTTCAGCTGGCAAGGACAGCAATATACTTTTTCTGTCCTACATCAGGGGTATATAAATTCTCCTGCCTTAGGTCATACTCTTGTCAACAGGGAACTTGATCATTTCTCCCTCCCACAAGACATCACACGGGTCCATTATATTGATGATATCATGATGATTGGACCTTGTGAGCAAAAAGTAGCAACTACTCTAGACTTACTGGTAAGGCACTTGTGTGTCAGAGGATGGGAGATAAATCCAAGAAAAATACAGGGGCCTTCTACCTCAGTGAAATTTCTAGGTGTCCAGTGGTATGGGTCATGTCAAGATATCCCTTCAAAGGTGAAGGATAGGGTGGGCCACGGTGGCTCAGCAGGCAAGAATGCACACCTGCCATGCCAAAGGACCCAGGTTCAATTCCTGGTGCCTGCCCATGTGAAAAAAAAAAACAGGTGAAGGATAAATTGCTGCACCTGGACCCTCCTATGACCAAAAAAGGGGCACAACATCCAGTTAGTCTCTTCAGATTTTGGTGAGAACATATTCCTCATTTGGGTGTGCTACTCTGGCCCATTTAATGAGTGACCAGGAAAACTGCTAATTTTGAGTGGGGGCCTGGCACAAGAAGAGGCTCTACAACAGGTCCAGGCTGCTGTACAAGCTGCTCTGCCACTTGGGTCATATGATCCAGCAGGTCCAATGGTGCTGGAAGTGTTAGTGGCAAAAAGAGATGCTGTTTGAAACCTCTGGCAGGCCCCTATAGGAGACTCACAATGCAGACCCTTAGAATTTTGGAGCAAAGCCATACCATCTGCTGAAGATATCTACTCTCCGTTTGAGAAACAGCTTTTGGCCTGCTACTGGGACTTAGTAGAAACCACACACTTAACCTTGGGTCACCAAGTTACCATGAGACCTGAGTTGCCTATCATGAGCTGGGTGTTGTTTGACCCAATAAGCCATAAAGTTGGGCATGCGCAGCAGCATTCTATCATAAAATGGAAATGGTATATAGGAGATAGGACCAGAGCAGGTCCTGAAGGCACAAGTAAGTTACACGAGGAAGTGACCCAAATGCCCATGGCCTCCACTCCTGCCACAGTACCTTCTCTTTCCCAGACAAGAGGTATTACCTCTTGGGGCATTCCATACAGTGAATTGACTGAGGAAGAGAAAACAAAGGCTTGATACACAGATGGTTCAGCATAATATACCGATACCACCCAAAAGTGCACAGCTGCAGCACTACAAGTCCTTTTGGGGTGTTCTTGAAGGACAGTGGCAAGGGGGGGGGCATGTTCCCAGTGGGCAGAACTTTGAGCAGCGCACCTCATTGTTCATTTTGCTTGAAAGGAAAAATGGCCAGAGGCATACTTGTATACTGACTCATGGGCTGTTGCTAATGATCTGACTGGATAGTCAGGGACTTGGAAAAACCATAATTGGAAAATTGCTAACAAAGAGGTCTGGGGAAGAGGTATGTGTATAGAGCTTTCTGAATAGGCTAAAAACAAGAAGATATTTGTGTCCCATGTGAATGTGCACCAGAGGGTAACTTCAGCAGAGGAAGGTTTTAATAATCAAGTGGATAAGATGACCCATTCTGTGGATACCAGTCAGCCTCTTTCCCCAGCAACTCCTGTCATTGCCCCATGGGCTCATGAACAAAGTAGTCATGGTGATAGGGATGGAGTTTACGCATGGGCTCAGCAACATGGACTTCCACTCACCAAGGCTGACTTGGCTACAGCCACAGCTGAGTGCCCAACCTGCCAGCACCAGAGACCCACACTCAGCCCCCAATATGGTACCATTCCCCAAGGTGACCAGCCAGCTAAATGGTGGCAGGTTGATTACATTGGACCACTCCCTTCATGGAAGGGGCAGCAATTTGTTCTAACTGGAATAGACACATACTCTGGATATGGGTTTGCTTTCCCTGCATACAATGCTTCTGCCAAAACTACCATCCATGGGCTTACAGAATGCCTTATTCATTGTCATGGTATTCCACACAGCATTGCTTCTGATCATGAAACACACTTCACAGCAAATGAAGTGTGTGGATGGGCACATGCTCATGGAATTCTCTGGTTTTACCATGCTCCCCATCATCTAGAAGCAGCTGGATTGATAGAACAGTGGAATGGCCTTTTGAAAACTCAATTATGGTGCCAACTAGATGGCAATATCTTGCAGGGCTGGGGTAATATTCTGCAGGAAGCTGTATATGCTCTGAATCAGTGTCCACTGTATGGTGCTGTTTCTCCTATAGCCAGGTTCCATGGGTCCAGGAACCAACGGGTGGAAATGGGAGTGGCACCACTCACTATTACTGCTAGTGATCCACTAGGAAAATTTCTGCTTCCTGTCCCTGCAACCTTGAGCTCTGCTGATTCCAAAAGGGGGAGTGCTTCTACCAGGAGAAACAACAATGATTACTTTGAACTGGAATCTAAGACTACCACCTGGTCACTTTGGGCTACTCATGCCCCTGAATCAACAAGCCAAGAAGGGGATTACATTGCTGGCTGGGGTGGTTGACCCTGACTACCAGGGGGAAATCACACTGCAACTATACAATGGAGGTAAAGAAGTGTTTTCATGGAATATAGGAGATCCTCTAGGGTGTCTTTTAGTACTACCATGCCCTGTGATTAAAATCAATGGAAAACTGTAACAACCAAATTCAGAGAAGACTACCAATGGCTCTGAAACTTCGGGAATGAAGGGTTAGGTCACCACACCAGGCAAGGAATCAAGGAATCAAGTGCTTGCTGAGGGTAAAGTGAACATGGAATGAGTAGTGGAAGAAGGTAGTGATATATATGAACTATGTACACATGATCAGTTACAGAAATGAGGACTGTAATACTGTTTTGTTGATGTTATACTATTTAAGTTGTAAGATATTAAGTTTAAGAATGAATATTACCCAAAGACTTCCACCCTATTCTTGGGAGAGTCAATGTGTTTCCAGTTATATGCAGGACAATTGAGTATTGTTAGATGAGGGTAAAAAAATGTGTCTTTTATTGTTTTCTATTTAAAAATTAGGTATGGTTTAAGGTGATGAGTATAGCTGCCAAGCTGACAAGGGGTGGACTGTCATGGTCAGGTTCATGTGTCAACTTGGCCAGGTGGTTGAGCATGTTCTGGCCTGTCTATTGCTATGAAGACATTTCATAGTATTAAATCATGATCATGTAGGCTGAATCCACAGCTAATTCCATTTGTAATCAGTTAAGGGGAGTGTCTTCTGCAATAAGTGATGCTTAATCTAATCACTGGAAACCTTTTAAGGAAGATTCAGAAGAGACAGGCTCTCTTCCTGCTTTAGCTGGTGAGCCTCTCCTGTGGACTTTGTCCAGACCCTCCATTGGAATCATCAGTTTCACAGTCTACCCTGTGGATTGTGGACTCTATGTTCCCACATTTATGTGAGATACTTTTATAAATTTTATATTCACAAATATTTCCTGTTGATTCTGTTTCTCTAGAGAACCCTAACTAATACAGTGTGGTTGTTCTTCTTTTTTATTTTATTTTTATTCTTCACTTTGTTTCCTCCTCTTTCTTTGTGAAAAAATTGAAATGTTCTCATGTAGATTATGGTGGTGAATGCATATCTAAGTGATTATTCTGGGAACCATTGATTGTTTACTTAGGATGTATTGCATGGTGTGTGAATAAAGCTGTTTAAAAATAAACAGAATGATACAATGTTGGAGAAAATGAGGAGTGTGAGCTGTATCTGTTCAGTGTTGGTAGGGAAGTACAATCCTGCAGTCCATCTGGGAGACAGTGTGGTAGTTCCACGGGAGGCTATGTCTAGATTTGTTATTTGATCCTGCAACACCGTTATTAGGTATGTACTTAGAAGGACTGAAATCAGGGACGTGAATGGATATTAATGGATATTTGCACACTGGTGTTTATGGTGGCAATGTTCATGATTTGCAGTGGATGGAGGTAGCCTAAGGATACAATGACTGATGAATGGAAGGGCAAATCTGTGATGTATACATACAATGGAATATTGAGTAGTTGCAAGATGGAATAATGTTGTGAGACTTGTGAATAGTGAATGAATCTCAAGAACAGTATGTTGAGTGAAATAAGTGAGAAATGAAAAAAGAGATATTATAACTCCTCCCAAATATGGAATAACTATAATGTGCAAATGCTGAGAACTAAATTTGAGTATAAGTTATCAGTAGAAGTCTTATTGTAAAGGTTCCTAGATTGTAAACTCTTGGAGCAGTCACATCTATTCCTGAGTTGTAATAGTTATTTCTAAATTCTGAGTTGTGGAACTCTTTGTATATAACCTGGTCATTCCCTGGAACTTTGGGCATCTGTGTGATACCTGAGACCCAGACTTAAAATTCTGTAGCTATGAAAGTCAGCATTACCCTATATAGAAACTACTTAAAAAACGGAAAAAGAGATCAGACTTCAATTAGAGATATGGATAAAGCCAATCTGAGTGGGACTAAGATTAATCAGACTAAAGTGTAAAGGATGATATTAACTGTATTTTAAAACTTCAAATTCTGTGTGAGACCAAAGGAAGAGATGTTTATTTAGTGCAAAATTTATATTTTTGGTAGCACACTGTCTATTTTAACTCCTATGGTCAGTTTATTTGAACACAACAATTACATGGAACTGTAAATATGGAATGGGATCTTGTTCATTTGTACAGGTTACTGTGATGTCCTGATATACCACAAGGGTAATCCAAGTAGAAGATAGAAAAGTATTTGAAAAGACCCCTTGAGGGATTACAGAAAAAAGTGGAAATATTAAACTTCCTCACCTGTGGAATTTCTGATTTCCTCCCAAGCACTGGGGAATACCAATTCAATAGGACAGCCCTTCAACTTGGGGGCTTACCCTTATGAAACTTATTCCTGGAAAAAAGCTATGCCCACTTATAACTATGCATTAGGCACCCCCAGAGAACCTCTTTTTGCTCAGATGTAGCCTCTCTCATTAAATCAAGTGTGCAGGTAAAATCACTACCCTCCCCTGTACATGGGATATGACTCCCAGGAGTGTAAATCTCACTGTAAATGTGGGACATGATCCTCAGCTTTTAACCTGGTCCTACCATTGTGGGATTGAGAAAGCCTTCTTGACAAAAAGGGGTAAGATAAATCAAACAAAGTAAAGTTTCAGTGGCTGAGAGATTTTAAATAGAGTCAAGAGGTCATTCTGGAGGTTATGGATATCACTTTTCAGTTTTTGGCGCATTGGAGTAACTAGAGGAAAATGTTTGAAACTGAGAACTATAATCCAATAGCCTTGATTCTTGAAGATGATTTTATAAATATATATAACTTTTACAGTATGACCATGTGACTGTGAAAATCTTGTGACTGACACTCTTTTTTTCCAGTGTATGGACAGATGAGTAAGAAAAAAAAGTCCAAAAAAATGAAATAAATAATAGGGGGTGATAGAGGGTATGAGATGTTTGGGGCATTCTTTTTAACTTTTATTTTTATTTCATTCTTATTTTTATTGTTTTTGTAGTAATGAAAATGTTCAAAAATTGATGGTGGTGAATGTGTAACTATATGATCATACTGTGAATCATCGATTGTATGGCATGTGAATATATCTCAATAAAATAACATTTTTTTTAATAAAAATAACAAACAGAACAAGATTCCCAGAGAAGGAACAGAGGAAAGCAAACTTTCTCTTAGTGGTGAAATTGTACAAATAATGCAATCTTTAAAATTGTATGGCATAAGCAGGGTAAGAATCAGTTAAAGAAGAATTGAGAAAATCTGACAAGTTAAACATGAGCAATTTTAGAAGACTATAATAAGTCAGAGAAGGGACTTAATAAAGCCAATCAACAGTCAAGCCCTAGGCAAGGGAGATAAACTGACATTCTAAGTAACTTGTCATGGTAATCAGATGCCTAGAAAGAAAAAAAAAAAGAAATTACAAGCAATACTAAGAAACAAGAAGATATGGCCCAAATAAAGAAATGAATTAAAACTTCAGAAAGAGACACAGAATTTGGAACAACTAATCAAAGATGTCTAAAAAAGTCTCCTAAATCAACTCAAAGAAATAAAGTATGACTGAAACAAAATAAAGGATATTAAGAGGATTCTGAATGAGCATAAAGAAGAATTTGAAAGTATACAAAGAAATAGAATGCAAATTATGAGAATGGAACACAGTAGAAAATATTAATAATACACCAGAGACATACAACAGCAGATTTGAACAGGCAGTAGAAACAACTTTTAAGCTAGAAAACAGGAGAGACAAAATCTTACAGAAAGAAGAATACATAGAGAAAAGAATGGAAAAAATTGAGCAAGATCTCAGGGATGTGAATGATAACCTGAAGTGCACAAACAAATGCATCGTGGTTCCTCAAAAGAGAAAAGAGAAAAGGGGCAGAAAGAATATTTGAGGAAATAATAGCCTAAAATTCCCCAACTCTTATGAAAGACAGAAATATACATATCCAAGAAGAACAACATATTATAAATAGAATAAGTGCCCTGAGATACATATAATCAAAATGTCAAATGCCAAAGATAAGGAGAGATTCCTGAAAAACAGTAAGAGAATATTTAATCAATACATTCAGGGGAATCACATAAAGACTAAGTGCCAATTTCTTATCAGTAATCATGGATATGAAAAGACAATAGTATAGGGCAGGCTGCCATGGCTCAGCAGGCAGAGCTCCAGCCTGCCATACTGGAGGTCTGGAGTTCAATTCCTGGTACCTCCTGCCCATATGCAAATATTAAAAAAAAAGACAATAGTATATTTTTAAGGCACTGAAAGTAAAAACTGCCAGCCAAGAACTGTTTATCCTGAAAAATTGCCCTTCAAAAATGAAGGGGTATATAAATATGCACAGATAAACAGAAACTGAGAGTTTTTCAACAAGAGAACTGCCCTACAAGAAATACTAAAAGTAATTGTGAAGGCTGAAAGGAAAAGACTATAGATATAGGCTTAGAGGAGGGTGTAGAATATAAAGATTATCAGCAAAGATAGTGAAAAGGGTAAAATGAGGAACAAAAATAAGACATGACATATAAAAGCTAAAAGATAAAATGGTTGAAGTCAGAACTGCCATTACAGTAATAACAATGAATATTAATTAATTAAACTTTGCAATAAAACAATACAGATTAGCAGAATAGATAAAAAAGTATGATCCAACTGCATGCTGTCTGAAAGCTGCTGTTATATATCACCTTAGACCCAAAGACACAAATAGGTTGAAAGTGAAAGTTTGAAAAAGATATTCCATGCAAACAGTAACCAGAAAAGGAGCTTGGGTACATATATTAAGATCAGACAAAGTAGAATTTAAAAACAAAACTGTTATAGATAAAGAAGGACACTGATATTATCAAAAGGTGCAAACTACCAAGAAGAAATAATAATGATAAATATGCACCTAATCATGGTTACCTAAAATACATGAGACAGACACTGGCAACACTGAAGGGAGAAATGGACATCTCTACAATAATAGTTGGGGACTTCAATATACAACTTTCATCAACATATAGAACAGTTACACAGAGGTTCAAAAAAAGAAACAGAAAATTAGAATAATATGACAAATGTACTAGGCCTAATAGATATATACAGAATATTGCACCCAAAAGCAGCAAGATATTCATTGTTCTCAAGTGCTCATAGATGATTCTCTGGCATAGACCATATGGTGGGTCACAAGACACTTCACAATAAGGTTAAAATGATTGAAATTATACAGAGCACTTTCTCTGAACATAAGGAATGAAACTGAAAATCAATTACAGTCAGAGAACTGGAAAATTCACAAATATATGACAGTTAAACAACATACTCTTAAGCAATCAGTGGGACAAAGAATAAATTGCAAGAGAAATCTGAGAATATCTTGAGATGCATGAAACTAAAAGCACAATATATTAAAACTATGGAATGCAGTGAAGGCAGTGACAAGAGGAAAATATATAGCTCTAAAGACCTACAGTAAAAAAGACAAAGTAGTGAAATTAAAGACCTAACTGTACACCTGGAGGAACTAGAAAAAGAAAGGCAAGCAGAAGGAAAGAAATAACAAATGAGAGCAAAAATAAATGAAATTGATAACAAAAAAATCCCATAGAGAGGTTTTTTGCAGAAATTGGAAATCCAATTATCAAATTAATTTGGAAGGGTAAGTGGACCCAAATAGCTAAAAAAAATCTTGAAAAAGAAGAATAAATTTGGAGGACTCACACTTCCTGACTTTAAAGTGTATTACAAAACTACAGTGTTCAAAACAGTATGGTAGTGGCATAATTGAATTAAGAGTTCAGAAATAGACCCTCACATGGGATGGTCAATTGATATTTGAGAAGGGTCCTTGTCCACTCAACTGGGACAGAATAGTCTCTTCAACAAATGCTGCTGGGAAAACTGGATATCTGTACACAAAAGAATGAAAGATGTTTTCCATCTCACACCTTATAAAAATGGATCAAAGAGCTAAATATAAGAATCAGGGGAGATCATAAATCTTCTAGAAGGAAATGTAGGGAATTTCTTCATGATCTTGTGGTAGACAATGGTTTTTTAGACTTTACACCCAAACACAAGCAATGAAAGAAGAAATAAATGGGGCCTTCTCAAAATTAAAAACTTTTTGTGCTTCAAAGTACTTTGAAAAAGTGAAAAGGCAACCTACTTAATGGAAGAAAATATTTAGAAACCACATATCCAATAACAGTTTGATGTCCTGAGTGTATAAAGAAATCCTACAATTCTGCAATAGAAAGACAAACTCAATTTGCAAATGGACAAAAGATTTGAATATACTTGAATAGATATTTTTTCAAGAAAGAAATGCAAATGGCTGAAAAACACACAAAAAAGATACTCAATATCACTAGCTATTAGGGAAATGAAAATCAAAACCACAATGAGATATCATTTCGCACTTGCTATAATGGCCAGTATCATAAGAACAGAATACTACAAGTGTTGGAGAGGGTGTGGAGAAATAGAAACTCATTCCTGGTGCAACTGCTTTGGAAGACCATTTGGCAGTTTCTCTGGAAGGTAAGTATAGAATTCTCATATGATCCTACAGCCCCACTACTAGGTATTTATTCAGAAGAACTGAAAGCAGGGACTCAGACATTTGAATGCCAATGTTCATAGAGGCATTATCCAAAATTTTTAAAAGATGGAAAAAACTAAAGTGTCCATCAACCTATGAATTGATAAACAAAATGTGGTATATGTATACGATAGAATATTATTCCACTGAAAGAAGGAACAAAGTTCTGATGCATATGACAACATGGCTGAACCTTGAGGATATTATTTTGAGTGAAATAAGCCAGACACAAAATAACAAAGATTGTATGATCTCACTGATATGAAGCAATTATTATACACAATCTTATAGGGTTATAATATAAAACACTGGTTACCAGGGGATAGAATTGGGGTAGAGAATGGGAAGCTGATGCTTAATTTGTGCAGAATTTCTGTTTAGGTTGATTGTAAATAGGTAGCTGTGATTGTAGCACAATATTGTGAGTGCAATTAACAGCGCTGAATTATGATTGTAAATATGGTTGAAAGGGAAGTTTTAGGCTATGTATTTTACTAGAAGGATAGTTATAAGATAAAACATGGGACTGTTTAACACAGTGAACTCTGTTGTGGATGATGGACTGTGTTTAATAGTACAAATATAAGAATGTTTTTATTTGATATAGAACAAATGTATGGCACTATTACAAGGCATTAATAATACGGTGGTATATGGGAAAAAAACACCTAATGTAAACTATGGATTATAATTAACAATGAGACTTTAATATTCTTTCATCAATTGGAACAATGGTCCCACACTAACGCAGTATGTCAACAAAGGGGGATATATGGGAATGTTCTGTTTTGTACACAATTTTCCTGTAAGTCTACAATGTCACTAATTTTAAAAAAAAACAATAATAAAAAGAAACATTGCGCTAATTGAAAAAAACAGACAAAAGTACTGTATATTATATTACTCTATTTATGAAAAATATAAATATAAATACATTTATAGAGACAGTATTAGATTTGTGGTTATATAGGGCCAAGGGAGTATAGAAGGATTGAGAGGTGACTGCTAAGGGGTAGGAGTTGTTTTGTTTTTGGATTAATGAAAATATTCTAAAGTTGATTATGGTGATGAATGCACAACTCTGTGATTATACAAAGCCATTTGATCAAAAGCCATTGATTGTATACTTTGGATGGTTTGTGTGGTATGTGAACATATGTCATAAAGCTGCTTTTAAAAATTGTGATGCAGAGACAAATATAAAAGTAAAAAAAGAATCAAGAAAGCACACTCTGGATGAATATCATATTGGGAGCTATCATTTTCTAACAAATCAGTCAATATAGATAGAAAACATAAGTAGAGTTGGGGTGCCTCAATTTGAGCTAAAATAATCATGCTCATATAAAGCATAACTCTATACAGTAACAAGTCCTTCAAGAAACTGTAGATATTAAGGAAAGGATGCATGGAGAGATCAGTAGGGGAGGTAATGGTTTTGTAATGTTCTTAACATTGCAAGAAGAAACCATGCCAGCAACCTTTAACATGAAGGACAGTTGGATACCTAACAGCTGTTTCACATTTTTTAAAGCCCTTCCAATCTCAATGAAGTGTATTTGGGAAGGATTTGGAAAATATAACTTCTGCATACCCAAGTATAATGAGGAAAACACCATTAGAAACAAGTTGGTTGCTTGAGGCTCTCATCCACCTCTTAGAGACAGTAGAAGGACCTGAAATCAAATATTTATATTAATGAACTTTTGATCTCAAAACATTATAAGGAAGCTCAGCAGCTACTTTCAAATTTTATTTTCTTTTCTGTAACTAAACAGAAAAGTATATATACAATTTGTAGAATATCAAAAAAGCCTTAGTACAGGTTGCAGAGTTAGTAGTTGCCAAATTTCTGCTTTAAAAATGAAGGTGTTTTCATAACAGAAGCCATAAAGAGAGGACAGCTGAAATCTATATGGATTTTTTAACTCTCCTGAAGAACAATACACTTGAACTATTAAGAATATGCATGAAAATGTATTTCTACATTAAGAACTTTCCATTCAACACCTATGAGAACTAAACATGCTTTTCTCCAGTTCTTAGATCTTAGCATTTCCTATTCAAAGTTAAAATGACAGTCACCCCTAACTAAAGGGGATAAGATAAATTAACACTTTTTTAAAGCTCTTCATTAATAGAGGGACCAACAGAATATGTACTTCTCTGTAGCGATTTAATAAGTGCAATAATCTGACAATTAAGAGAATGGGCAAATTTTATAAAATTGGTGTGGTTTTCTTTTGATAATGAAAATACATGTGACTATTTGGATTTTCAGAAAAAAGATGACAAAGACTCCAGGAAAAGCATAGTATAGAGTAAAAATACATTGAATAAAGAGACAGGAAAGGTAGAATAAGTAGGTAAGAATGGTGAGAAATGGCAGCTTCAGTTGCCATTTCCAGACACCATCAATTTTCTGTTCAGACTTATTTTGTACCGCAGTATCAAACTCTTAATCAGGTCAGGGACACTGAAAGAAGGGAAAAGCTTTCAGCGTATTGTACTATAATGTTAGGCTTCAATTTATAGAATATCTTACATTTGTAATATAGACATTATGCAGATAATTACTACAATTTAGACTTAATCCAAATTCCAGGTATACAGAATGCAGTATTAGGCACTATGGAGAGAATAAAAATGATTGAGGAGTTTCTACTGTTAATAGTTTATAGTCTAGATATGCAACATATTTCCATATTATGGCTTGTGAATAATTTATAAATGCATTGACAGGTGCAAAATTATACTAAAATTCCTAACTCATCAGAGTATGTTTTCCTGAAAATGTATGCATAAATTAAATTTTCTCAAATTAAATCACTGTTAGAGAAAGAAGTCTAATTGAAGCAATGCTATTTTGAGATGTTTGATAAAGAAAAGAATTACTCCCTAATTTGCCTTTTCATTAATCCATATTTTCACAAATTGGTTTTGCTTCAAATGAAGCACAAGTATACATTCAAAATGGAATTCTTAAATGTTGAATGAACATAGAAACACTTGGCAAAATAAAGTAAGGTTATTCCAAGAAGGCTTTGCAAATATAGGATTCTATGTTTTCCTCATAAACAAGACTGTGAGGGTAGAATAATTATAAAAAGACTTAGGCTGGAGAACAGCCCTAGAAATCAGTGGATCAGACAACAGCAGATCATAGACAGAGCATGGACTTCAGAGATCTGTGGGCTATCTGGGTAGGACAGGGTTAGAGTGGGAAAATTGACCCCTAGTGTAAGTGTGACAGATCTCCCTTATCTGGAAGAGGCCAGGAGGAAGCTAAATTAGAATGTTTAGCCTTACTTGACTCAGAAACCAGGAATATGCAAGAAGGGTAGGAATGTGCAAGGCTGACATGACAGCCTACCTGCTTTAAAAGCATCATCCCTCAAGGATAGAGACCATGTTACCTTCCCAAACCTGTGGGACTCCCATCATGTAAGGAACTCCAGCAATTCTACATCAGCTCTAGTAAGTTAGCAAAGGACCAACAAAACAAAACAACAAATCTAAAGGTCCTATCAATGAGGGTGAGGAATATCAGTCAGAACAAGTAGTATACATGCCCATTAAAATAAAACTGCTCGGTAATTCTCCAACAGAATTCAGTAGATAAATTTGAGAAGATAATGTCTAAATATGAGAAGAAGAAATACCTAAAGCTTAAAGCAGAAATTTGAAGAGTAATTCATCATGAGGGAAAAGGTAAGAGACATAAAAGATAGATCCAGGAGAATTAATAGGAAAATACAAAATTTCAAGGAGTATATTAGAAACAGAGATAAAACAACAATCAAGCAAATAATGGAGGAAAATTTCCAAGCTGAAGAAATATCTAAGCTCACAGACTTAAAGAATTTACCACATCTTAGGCAGAATTGATGAGAAAAGACACACCTCTATGTGGGACATTTAGTGAGACAAAATAAGTCAGAAAAAGAAAACAAACAATGGTATGGTCACCTTTAGAATATGCTTATAAGAAAACAGGAGCCAAGATTGTAAGCTTTTAGAGCAGACACATGAAGTCCGGAGTGGTGACTATTATTTCTGGATTTTAAGAGGCTGCTTTATATATAAAATCTGATATTTAGAGATAAAAATGAAGCCAAACAGGTTGGGGTTAAAGTAATTCAGAATATAGGAGTAAGGAAGACAATATCTGCATTTTAGAACCACACATACTCTTTGAGACCAATGGGGAAAAAAAGTATTTGATCTGGAACTGAAATTTTTTGTAATGCATAATCTAATTCAACCTATCTGTATAGCTCATTTGAACAATTGAAACACAGGAAGCACAGAATTTGTCACACCCTTAGGGAAAAGTCCAGGATAAATGCAATCCCCATCAACTCCCTGCTTGTACCTATACAGCTGAATGTGGTTACAGAAAAACATGAGGTCATGCTGAGAGGTCTAACTTTAAATTCATTATCACTAAACTCAAATGAGCCCCAGTGCATCCTAATAATTCTACTATATATTCCTAATCTATTTAGTTAACATCTCACCCAGATAACTATTTCACACTTCCAATTTTCTCAAACTTCCAACAGCATCTCCCTTTCTTTACTCTCAGCTGATCATCTACTTCTTAATCCATTGGGAAATTTGAAGCAATCAAAAGATAACTTTCACAGGCTCCCTCTATGATATGACCCACCTGTCACATGGGAAATTACCTTCTTTCAGTAGTATTCATGAGGACATTACCAGGCAAACTCTCCCAGAGATCACATAGAAAATGGTTTTAAATCATATGATCTATTAAATCAACTTAAGAAACATAACAAAAAGCAAGGGATGAAAAATGCAAGCAGACCACAATACTTAAATCCTGGGTTATGCAATCTTCATCTATCCTCCCTTTGCTGCATCAACCTTTCCCATTGATTGTGTGGTTATGTGCACTACAGATGAGGTTTGAGAAAAGGGGAGAGGAGGCTCAAACAGAATGCACCTGCAGCCTGCTTTGTAAGAAAGATATGGGAGCCAAGATGGCAGCTTAGGGAGCCAAGATGGCAGCTTAGTGAGGTGTGGGATTTAGTTCATCCTCCAGAGAAGCTAATGAATAGCCAGAAATAGTACAGAACAACTGCTCAGGACATGTCAGTGACTGGATACACAGAGTACCCCTGTCTGGACAAGCTGTACTGGCTGTGAGCCCATCCAGAACCGTGAATTCCCCAAGCTACAGCAGCCAGTGCCCCTCCCACATAGGCTGCTTCCTAGAGGGGAAAGGAAAGGGGATTTACTAACATCGAGGGGCTGAGCTCAAACAAGGTTCAATTGTGGAATTAATTAACAAATTCTTACTACTAAAAATAGGCCCCAAGCTCAGTTGGACCTTGAGTAAAAGCTGAGGTTGCTGGGTTTTGCCCCAGTGCAGAGGGGGCAGAGCTGATGGAAAAAGAAAAAAAACAGATATTTTTTGGATTGGACAGCACAAAATATTTGAAAGGGTCTGGGCCCTGAAAGAAAGGAGGGGGCACATAGGACCTAGAGATACACAAAGCAACATACCAACTTAAGTTCTTAATAGGCAAACCTGTAGAATGGGGGTTCCTGCTCTGAAAAGGATTTTTTCCTCTCTTTTCTTTTTATGTGGCCTAGTATCTCTGGCTTGACTGCTCCTTGGATACAGCTGCAGGGCTTCTCAGGCTCCAACTGACACAGGCATAGGTAGAATTAAGCTTCTTTGAGAGTTTGACTGGAGCCTGTGCCTTCCTTAGGAGAAGGATGAGACCCAGCTCAGGTGAAATCCATCCCTCAAGGGATTTAGACCCCAGGGTCTGGAAAACTGAAGCCATTAAAACCAGACTACAACCTCTCCTCTCAACCACACCCCCAGCAGAAAGAGTCTGCTGAAGTTAAAGGTACCACATCACCTTATGCTGGTGGGACCCACAGGCAGACAAGCACCACACATACCAGGCAGAATATGAAGAACACAGAGTCCAGAGGCTTCATAGGAAAGTCTTTCAACCTGTTGGATCTCACCCTCAGGGAAGACTGATGCAGGTGACTATTTCCTCCTGAGAGGAGGCCAGTTTGGTCTAGGAAAATCTGACTGGGGTATATAATACCTAGGTAGCCCCTTCTAAGAGAAAAAAAAGAACAGACAAGAAGGACAAGAAAGAAGAAAACAAGAACTGAAAAATTCTGATCTCTTAAACAAAACTAAGCTAAAGTTCTATAATAAGCTGAACTGAATGTCAAAGAACAGATAGACAACAAAGTCATCTGGCAAGAAAATCCTAGGTGAAAACAGTGAAAATAATCTCTAGAACAAACTAATTAAGGAAATTAAATGCCTAGATGCCAGCAAAAAGTAATGAATCATACTAGGAAAATTAAAGATATGGCCCAGTCAAAGGAACAAACCAACAATTCAAATGAGATACATGAGTTGAAACAATTAATCATGAATGTTCAAACAGACATAGAAAACCTCATCAAAAATCAAATCAATGAATTGAGGGAGGCTATAAAGAAGGTAAGGAATGAACAAAAAGAAGAAAATGAAAGTCTGTTAAAACAAATCACAGAACTTATGGGAATGAAAGGCACAGTAGAAGAGATGAAAAAGAAAGGAAACCTACAATGTCTTGCAAGTCGATTCCAGCACCGTATTAAAGAATTATACACCCTGACCAAGTAAGATTCATCTCAGGTATTCAAGGATGGTTCAACATAAGAAAATCAATTAATGTAATACACGACATCAACAAATAAAAGCAGAAAAAACACATGATCACCTCAATTGATGCAGAAAAGGCATTGGACAAAATTCAACATCCTTTCCAGCTGAAAACCCTTGAAAGGTCAGGAATACAAGGGAACTTCTTCAACATGATAAAGAGAATATATGAAAAACCCACAGCTAACATCATCCTCAATGGGGAAAAACTGAAAACTTTCCCCCTAAGATCAGGAAAAAGACAAAGATGTCCACTATCACCATTGTTATTCAATATTGTGTTGGAAGTTCTAGCCAGAGCAATTAGACAAGAAAAAGAAATACAAGGCATCAAAAATGGAAGGGAAGAAGTAAAACTCTCACTGTTTGCAGATGATATACTATATATCAAAAATCCCCCCAAAAAATCCACAGCAAAACTACTAGAGCTAATAAATGAGTAAAGCAAAGTGGCAGGTTACAAGATCAACACTCAAAAATCTGTAGTGTTTCTGTACACTAGTAATGAACAATCTGTGGGGAGAACAAAGAAAAAAATTCCATTTACAATTGCAACCAAAGGAATAAAATATTTAGGAATAAATTTAACTAAGGAAACAAAACACCTATACAAAAACTATTAGAAGTTTCTAAAGGAAATCACAGAAGAACTAAATAAATGGAAGTGCTTACCGTGTTCATGGATTGGAAAAGTAAATATATTTAAGATGTCAATTGTACTTAAATTGATTTATAGATTCAATGCAATACCAAATAAATCCCAAAAACTTACCTTTCAGAAATAGAAAAATCAATAACCAAATTTATCTGGAAGGGCAGGTGCCCGGATAGCTAAAAGTACCCTGAGAAAGAAAAATGAAGTCAGAGGTCTCACACTACCTGACTTTAAGACATATGATGAAACTACAGTGGTCAAAACAGCATGGTACTGGCATAAAGATAGATACTCTGAACAATGGAATTGAACAGAGTGTTCAGATATAGATCCTCTCATCTATGGACAATTTATCTTTGATAAGGCAGTCAAGCCAACTAACCTGGGACAGAATGGTCTCTTCAATAAATGGTGCCCAGAGAACTGGATATCCACATGCAAAAGAATGAAAAAGGATTCATGTCCCACACCCTATACAAAAATTAACTCAAGATGGATCAAAGACCTAAATATTATATCTAAAACCATAAAATTTTTTGAAGAAAATGTAGGGAAATATAAATCTTATAATAGTAGGCGGTTTCCTAGATCTTACAGCCAAAGCATGAGCATTGAGGAAAGAAAGAAAGAAATGGGAACTCCTCAAAATTAAACACTTTTGTGTATCAAAGAACTTTGTCAAGACAGTAAAAAAGACAGCCTACAGCCGAGACAATATTTGGAAATGATGTATCAGATAAAGGTCTAGTATCCAGAATATATAGAGATTGTTCAACTCAACAACAAAAATACAAACAACCCAATTACAAAATGGGCCAAAAACATGAACAGAAGCTTCTTAGAAGAGGAAATCCAAATAGCCAAAAGGCACATGAAAAGATGTTCAACTTCCCTGGCTATTAGGGAAATGCAAATCAAAACCACAATGAGACATCATCTCACACCCACCAGAATGGCCATTATCAATAAAACAATAAACAAGTGCTGAAGAGGGTGTGGAGAAAGAGGCGCACTTATCCATTGTTGATGGGAATGTAAAATGGCACAACTGCTGTGGAAGGCAGTTTGACAGCAACTCAGGAAGCTAAGTATAGAATTGCCATTTGATCTAGCAATACCATTGCTAGGTATCTACTAAGAGGACATGAGGACAAGGACAAAAATGGACATTTGCACACCAATGTTTATAGCAGCATTATTTACAATTGCCAAGAGATGGAAACAGCCAAAATGTCTATCAACAGATGAGTGGCTAAACAAGCTGTGGTATATACACATGATGGAATATTATGTAGCTGTAAGACAGAATAAAGTTATGAAATATGTAACAACATAGATGAACCTTAAGAACATTAAGCTGAGTGAGATTAGCCAGAAATAAAAGGACAAATACTCACTGATATGAACTAATATTAATGAATGAACTTGGAAAATTTCAGTTAAGAACAAGACCATAGGAGATAGAAATAAGGTAGATATTGAATAATTGGAGCTGAAGGGATACAGATTGTGCAACCGAACTAATTGTAAAAATTCAGAAATGGATAGCACAATACTATTTAACTGTAATAGAATTATGTTAGTATACTGAATGAAGCTGAATGTGAGAATGATGGAGGAGGGCTGGGGACACAAATGAAATCAGAATGAAAGATAGATGATAAAGACTGAGATGGTATAATCTAGGAATGCCTAGAGTGTACAATGATAGTGACTAAATGTACAAATTTAAAAATATTTTTGCATGAGGAAGAACAAAGGAATGTCAATATTGCAGGGTGTTGAAAATAGATGGCAATCCATATTTTAAAACCTTAATTTATGTGTGAGACTAAAACAAAAAATGTTCACTTGGTCAAAATTTATATTTTGACTAGTGCACTTCCTGATATAACTTATATGGACAGTTTAATTGAACACCATAAGCACATGGAACACTGAGTAGGGCATGAGCTTTTGTAGGTTTGTCCAGAGTGATATAAACAGTGAATAAGAAAGTATTTGCAAAGTCCCCTTGAGGGAATGGTGAAAAATGGTGAAAATTCAACTTCCCCAAGTGGAGAATTCATGATGTCCTCACAAGCAGTGGGGACAACCAAACCAGTAGGCTGAACCCTTATTCTTGGGGTTTCTTCATATGAAACTTATCCCTGCAAAGGATAGGCTAAGCCTACTTAAAATTAGGCCCAAGAGTCACTCCCAGAGAACCTCTTTTGTTACTCAGGTGTGGCCTCTCTCTCTCAGCCAACATGACAAGCAAACTCACTGCCCTCCCTGTCTCTACATGGGGCATGACTCCCAGGCATGTAAACCTTCCTGGCAATGTGGGACAGAAATCCTAGAATGAGCTGGGACTTAGCATAAAGGGACTGAGAAAACCTTCTGGACTGAAAAGGGGAAGAGAGAAATGAGGCAAAATAAAGTGTCAGTGGCTGAGAGATTTCAGTTGAGAGGTTAACCTGGAGGTTATTCTTACACATTATATAGATATCTCCCTTTTTAGTTTAATATGTATTAGAGAGGCTGGAGGGAAGTGTCTAAAACTGTAGAGCTCTGTTCCAGTAGCTACGTTTCTTGAAGGTGATTGTATACTGATATAGCTTTCACAATGTGATTGTGAAAACCTTGTGTCTGATGTTCCTTTTATCTACAGTATGGAAAGATGAGTAAAACATATGGATTAAAAATAAGTAATAGTGGGAAAAAATGTTAAAATAAATTTAGTAGATTGAAATGCTACTGATTGATGAAATGGAGTGGTAAGGGTTATAGAAAAACATAGGGGAAACAAAGGCTAAAATATATTGGGTAGATGGAAATACTAGCAGTCAATGAGAGGGAGGGGCAAGGGGTATGGTATTATGTTCTAGTTTGCTAGCTGCTGGAATGCAGCACACCAGAGATGGATTGGCATTTAATAAAAGGGGATTTATTTCATTAATTCTTCAGAGGAAAGGCAGCTAATTTTCAATTGAGGTTCTTTCTTATGTGGGAAGGCACAGGGTGGTCTCTGCTGGCCTTCTCTCCAGGCCTCTGAATTCCAACAACTTTCCCTGGGGTAATTTCTTTCTGCACCTCCAAAGGCCAGAGCTGAGCTGCGAGTGCTAAGATGAAGTACGCTGAGCTGCTTGGGCTGTGCTATGTTGTGCTTTCTCATTTAAGCACCAGCAAATTAAGTCAAACATCATTCATTGCAGCAGGCATGCCTCCTAGCCGGCTACAGATGTAATGAGCAATGGATGAGTTTCACATACCATTAGCTCATGTCCACAGCAACAGAACTAGTGCCTTCACCTGGCCAAGTTGACAACTGAATCTAACTACCACATATTATGAGTTTTTTTTTCTTTTTATTTCTTTTTCTGAATTGATGCAAATGCTCTAAGAAATGGTCATGGTGATGAATATACAACTGTGATGACATTATGAGTTATTGATTATAACCAGGAATGGAATGATCATATAGTAAGAATGTTTGTGTTTGCATGTTGTTATGTTTAAAAAGACTTAAAAAAATTAAAAATCACAAAAAATCATATGGAAGTAAGTGTGTCTAGCCAATAGCTGTAGGTCATCAACTAACTTGCTGAACAACTATGGATTTTAGCTTTCCTACTTGGGCAGAGCACACAAGGACCATAAAGGGACTGCAGTGAGTACTACCAAAGAATGGCCAACTTAGGGATGACATAATTAACACAGAAGATCATTCATCTTATTAAATGATCTTTCCTTTCCTTTCTACCTAAAAGTAACTCTTGTTAGATCCATCATATATTCCATTTATTTTGTCTTTAACTAATGTCTAACTTTGATGTATTACTTATTACCTACATTTAACATATCTTATGGATTCTGCTTGCTTATTCACTATTCTAAATACACCTTATGAACTTTGCTTATATCCTATAATGTAATTTCTTACCACAGGCTACCATTTCACCTTCCAACACATAGTAATTGCAAGTAGTGTAAAATCTCATACTCTTACTTATTGTTTTATATTACATGCAAGCTAAAAAGTTAGCTTGTCATAGTTTCTTATGGTAGCGAACTTCTGGTTCACAGAGAAAGGAAAGTCTGTTTCTTATAGCAATGGTAGCAGTTAGAGTATCATCATTTAAACTTGATTCAGTTGTCTGAGTGCCAATATCTAGATGGCAATGCAACAAGGGCCAGATAATGCCTACAGACATGGTGGGTTGCATTACAGAAGAGGAACACCAAGATTAGAGAGCCAAAATCCTTTATACTGGGGAGCAAACAGACCTTTCTTTGTTTGCCCTGGAGGAAAAAAAAGTCTTTCTATACTGGAAAGTAAAAAAAAAAAAATCTCCCTTTTGTTCTGGAGAGAGAGAGAGAACTATCTCTTTCAAGGAAATATGCACAATACAAATACCTTGAAAAAAGGTAGTCTAAAACAAAAGCCCCCAGTCAATCAGTTTACAAGACATTCCAAAAAGAGAGAGACCCATGGAGAATTGCTTCCTTAGGATACTTTTATTGGTTTATCAATCTCGTTTGTTTTTCTCATGTTCTGTAGCAGTATTGACCATTCTCAAGTAATACAACAAGCACATATTACACTACCTAACTGTGCAGGCTCAAATAGTTTCTCTTTATTCCATAAGTAGAGATGAAGTATCTATGCACCTATATAGGTCACCAATTCAGCCCTCCACCCTACCCCACTTCTCTTCTATCTACTCAAAGATTTCTCTCTGGAAATCCTCCCTATCTCCTGCATTGTCAATTATTTACTGCTCTTCTTGATCATTCTTATTAGCAGAACGACCCTGCTGTATTTCTTCAGTTAAAAAACAAACAATTCTCTTAATTATACATTGCCTTTCAGATCCCCCTTACATCAAAACTCCTCAAATGAGTTGTCTTCTAATTTTCTTGTTTCTAGTTTGTCTCATTCCATTCTCTCTTTTTATGTCATATATTCTTGATGCATTGATTCCTTTATCATTATGAAATGTCCCTCTTTTACTCTAGTAATATTCCTTGACTTAAAGTCTATTTTATCTGACATTATTATAGCCACCCCAGACTACTTATGGTTACTGTTTGCATGGTATATCTCTTGTTCTTAACTCTGTTTCTTTAAATCTAAATTGTGACTCTTGTAGTTGGATATTGCTTATTTTATATCCTGCAAGATGATCGCCATCTTTTAATTGCAATTATATTTAATATGGTATTTAATTGATATGGTAGGATTTTTTATCTGGCATTTTGCTATTTGTTTTCTGTGTGTCATGTCTTCTCTGTTCCTCTATTGTTCCTTTAATACCTTCTTGGGCAAATTTTCTGTAAAATGGCAAATAATAAAAATGTTTTATGCTTATAGGCCATATGGTTTTTGTCACAACTATTCAACTCTGCCATTTCAGTGTGAAAGCAGCAATAGATATATAAATGGGTGGGCATAGATGTGTTCCAATAAAAATTTATATACATAAATAGGAGGTGAGCCACTCACATACTATAGTTTGACAACCCATATATGAAGCAAATATTCTTAGTGTGTCATTTTAAATTCTTGGCATGTATACTTGTATATTATTTAATTCCTTAACAGAGGAGAGGAATTAAAAATATATATTTATGTGGTCACTTTGGATTTTACTTATGTGTCTTTAACTTACTATAATGTAATTTTAAGTTAATACTGAAAAAATTCTTGTAAAATATAACCACTTTGCTCCTACATAGCTATGGTAATTTTTCCTCTTTTCTGTGGACCTGAGTTACCATCAGGTATCATTTCCTTTTCTTCTGAAGGACTTTCTTCAGTTTTTCTTATAGGTAGTTCGTTACCAGTTAATTCTCTCAATTTACATTTAAATTGGGGAATATCTTTATTTCATCTTCAATATTGAAGCAGAGTTTCTCTGAGCAAATAATTTTTGGGTGGACAGTTTTGCTTTCTTTGTTCTTGTATATCTCTTTCAACATATAGGATATGTCATGCAATGCCTTCTCACCACCATTTTTTTCTAATGAAAAGTCAGCTCTTAATCATTTTGTTGTTCTGCACTATATGTTTACTTGTTTTTCTCTTATTGCTCTCGAAGTTTTCTCTTTATTTTTGTCTTTCAGCAATTTGACTATGATTTGTAGGTATGGATCTTTGTTTATCTTACTTGGGTTTCATTGAGCTTCTTGGATCTACAAGTTAAGATAATTTTCATCATATGGGTGTGTATTAGCTAGGGTTCTCTAGAGAAACAGAATCAACAGGGAACACTTGCAAATATAAAATTTATAGGTGTCTCTCATGACTGCAGGAATGCAGAGTCCAAAATCTGGAGAGCAGGCTGTGAAGCTGATGATTCTGAAGGAGGGTCTGGATGAACTCCACAGGAGAGGCTTGCCAGCCAAAGCAGGAATAGAGCTTGTCTCTTCTGAATCCTCCTTAAAAGGCTTCCAGTGATTAGATTGAGCATCACTCATTGCAGACACACTTCCCTTGGCTGATTACAAATGGAATCAGGTGTGAATTCAGCTGGCATGATCATGATTTAATTCTATGAAATGCCCTCATTGCAACAGACAGGCCAGCACTTGCAAAACCAGACAAACAGGCACCACCACTTGGCCAAGTTGACACATGAACATGACCATGACAGTCCACCCCTTGTCAAATTGCCAACTATATATATCACCTTAAACCATACCTAATTTCTAAATAAAAAACATTAACGCACACATTTTTTTCTTTCACCTAACAATACTCAACTGTCCTGCATATAACTGGAAACACATTAAATCTCTCCAGAATAGGGTGCAAGTCTTTGGGTAATATTCATTCTTAAACTTGATATCTTACACCTAAATAGTATAACAGGAACAAAACAGCATCACAGTCCTTATTTCTGTAACCGGTCATAGTTCATATTCATCAATACCTTCTTCCACTACCCATTCCATGCTCCCTTTACACTCAGCAAGCACTTCAGCTGGCCATGGTTCTTTGCCTGGTGGGGTGACCCAAACCTTCATTTCTGAAGTGTCAGATCCATTGGTAGTCCTGCCTGGATTGGGCTGTTGCAGTTTTCCATTGATTTTAACCACAGGGCATAGTAGTACTAAAAGATGCCCTAGGGGATTGCCTATATTCCAAGAAAACTCTTCTTTATCTCCATTGTGTAGTTGCAGTCCTATTTCCTCCTGATAGTCAGGGTCAATCACCCCAGACAATTATGTGATCCCATTCTTGGCTTGTTGATCCAGGGGCATGAGTAGCCCAAAGTGACCAGGTGGCAGTCTTAGATTAAAGTTCAATGGAATCACTGTTTTTTCTCCTGGTGAAAGCATTCCCCCTTTTGGAACTAAAACCTAAGTTCTTTAAAACTAAGACCAGCAGAGCTCAGGGTGGCAGGGACAGGAAGCAAAAATTTTCCAAATGGATCACTAGTGGTAATAGTGAATGATGCCACTCCCATTTCCACCCCTTGGTTCCTGGACCTATGGATCCTGGCTATGGGAGAAACAGCACCATACAGCAGATGCTGATTCAGAGCATATACAGATTCCTGGAGAACATTACCCAAGGCTTTCAAGGTATTGCCACCTAGTTGGCACCATAATTGAGTTTTCAAAAGGCCATTCCACTGTTCTATCAATTCAACTACTTCTGTATGATGGGGAAGATGGTAAGGCCAGAGAATTCCATGAGCATATGTCCATTCCTGCACTTCATTTGCTGTGAAGTGTGTTCTTTGATCAGAAGCAATGCTATGTGGAATACCATGGTGATGGATAAGGCATTCCATAAGCCAATGGATGGTAGTTTTGGCAGAAGCATTGCATGCAGGGAAAGCAAATCCATACTCAGAGTATGTGTCTATTCCAGTTAGAACAAATTGCTGCCCCTTCCATGAAGGGAGTAGTCCAATGTAATCAACCTGCCACCATGTAGCTGGCTAGTCACCACAGGGAATTGTGCCATATTGGGGGCTGAGTGTGGGTCTCTGGTGCTGGCAGATTGGGCACTCAGATGTGGCTGTAGCCAAGTCAGCCTTGGTGAGTGGAAGTCTATGTTGCTGAGCACATGTGTAACCTCCATCCCTACCGCCATGAGCACTTTATTTATGAGCCCATGGGGCAATGATAGGAGTTGCTGGGGAAAGACGCTGGCTGGCATACACAGAATGGGTCATCTTATCCACTTGATTATTAAAACCTTCCTCTCCTAAGTCACCCTCTGGTGCGCATTGACATGGGACACAAATATGTTCAAGTTTTTAGCCCACTCACAAAGGTCTATCCACATACTTTTTCCCCAAACCTCTTTGTCAGCAATTTTCCAATTATGGTCTTTCCAAGTCCCTGACCATCCAGCCAAACCATTAGCAACAGACCATGAGTCAGTATACAAACACACCTCTGGCCAGTTTTCTTTCCAAGCAAAATGAACAACCACATACACTGGTCGAAATTCTGCTCACTGGGAGGATTACCCCTCACCACTGTCCTTCAAGGACACCCCAGAAAGGGGTTGTAGTGCTGCAGCTGTCCAATTTCCAGTGGTACCTGAATATCATGCTGAACCATCTGTATACCAGCCTGAGTTTTCTCTTCCTCAGTCAATTCTCTGTAAGGAACTCCACAAGAGGCCATAGCTCTCATCTGGCAAAGAGAAGGTGACAGGAGTGGAGACCATGGGCATTTGGGCCACTTCTTCATATTACTTATTTGTGCCTTCAGGACCCACTCTGGCCCTATCTCGTATATATCATTTTCATTTTACAGTATGGTGCTGCTGCATATGACCAACTTTATAGCTTGGTGGGTCAGACAACATGCTCATGGTGGTAGGGATGGAGGTTACACATGTGCTCAGCAACATGGACTTCCACTCACCAAGGCTGAGTTCATGATAGACAATTTAGGTCTCGTGGTAACTTGGTGGACCATGGTTAAATGTTCAGTCTCTACTAAGGCCCAGTAGCAGGCCAAAAGCTGTTTCTCAAAAGGAGAGTAGTTATTTACAGTAGATGGTAAGGCTTTGCTCCAAAATCCGAAGGGTCTGCATTGTGATTCTCCTATAGGGGCCTGACAAATGCTCCAGACAGCATCTCTATTTGCCTCTGACACTTCCAGCACCACTGAATCTGCTGGATCATATGGTCCAAGTGGCAGAGCAGCTTGTAGAGCAGCCTGGACCTGTTGCCGAGCCTCCTCTTGTTCAGGTCCCCACTCAAAATTAGCAGCTTTTCTGGTCACTCAATAAATAGGCCAGAATAGCACACCCAAATGAGGAATATGCTGTCACCAAAATCCAAAGAGACCAACTAGGCATTGTGCCTCTTTTTTGGTTGTAGGACGGACCAGATGCAACAACTTATCCTTAGAAGGGATATCTCAACAAGCCCCACACCACTGGACACCTAGAAATATCACTGAGGTGGAAGGTCTCTGTATTTTTGTTGGATTTTCCTCCCATTCTCTCACATTCAAATGCCTTATCAGTAAGTCTAGAGTAGTTGCTATTTCTTGCTCACTAGGTCCAGTCAACATGATATCATCAATATAATGGACCAGTGTGATGTCTTGTGGGAGGGAGAAATGATCAAGGTCCCTGTAGACAAGATTATGACATAGGGCTGGAGAGTTGATATCCCCCTGACATAGGACAGTGAAAGTATATTGCTGGCCTTGCCAGATGACAGCAAACTGTTTCTGGGGGTCCTTACTAATAGCTATTGAGAAGAAAGCATTTTCCAGAGCAATAGCTGCATACCAGGTACCAGGGGATGTATTGATTTGCTCAAGCAACGATATCACATCTGGAACAGCAGCTGCAATTGTAGTTACCACTTGGTTGAGCTTATGATAACTCACTGTCATCCTCCAAGACCCATCTGTTTTCTGCAAAGGCCAAATAGGAGAGTTGAATGGGGATGTGGTGGGAATCACCACCCCTGCATCCTTCAAATCCTTAAGAGTGGCAGTAATCTATGCAATTCCTCCAGGAATCTGGTATTGCTTCTTATTAATTACTTTGCTAGAAAGGGGCAGTTCTAGTGCCTTCCACTTGGTCTCCCCACCATAATAGCCCTCACTGCAGGAGTTAGAGAGCCAATGTGGGGATTCTGCCAATTGCTCAGTATGTCTATACCAATTATACATTCTGGAACTGGGGAAATAACTACAGAATGTGTTTGGGGGCCAACTGGGAACCACTGTGAGACAGACCTGAGCTAAAACTCCATTGACCACCTGGTTTCCATAAGCCCCCACTGATTGGTGGACCAGAGTGACGTTACGGGTCCCCTGGAATTAATGTCACTTCTGATCCAGTGTCTAATAATCCCTGAAATATCTGATCATTTCATTTTCCCCAGTGCACAATTACCCTGGTAAAAGGCCATCAGTCTCCTTGGTGAAGGCTTGGAGGAAGATTAACAGTATAAATTTGTGGCAATGTAACAGAGTTCTCCCCCAAAGGGGCCTGGCCTCCCCTTCATTCAAGGGGCTCTGGGTCTGTAAACTGTTTCAAGTCTGGAAATTGATTTAGGGGCTATGACACTGTTTTTGTAATTCAGGTTAGACTTCCTTTCATTTGACCTAGAACTCTTTTGTTTATACAGTTCGAACAAGAATTTGGTAGTCTACCCATCTATTGTATTTCCAGGTACCCCATGATTTACTAGCCAATGCCACAAATCTCTGCGAGTCATATAATTTTGACTCCTGTTTTGAGTTTGTTATCTATTATAATAGCCACGTCTATGCTGTCTTTGGTGATTTAGTGCTGCCACCTGGCTTCTGCCAACTCGAGATCCCATCCTCCCCATTGTGTTTAAGGATTCCCACTCAGTGACAGCAGTTCCTACATAATATCTGACCTACAGAGAAATGCAACTACAGAGCTCTTCAGGGATGATGGTGCTAGTCTCACAAATTTATTTCTCACTGTTCTGGTAAAAGGTTAATCTTCTGGACATTCCTGGGGTGCAAGAGAAGGCTTTGCATGATAAAGCCATTCTAACATTCCAATCTCTCTAAGCCTTTGGATCCCTCATCTACATTTTACTAGGGCAGTTCTGGCATTTTAACCTCAGAGAATGTTTGCCACCTTTTGATCCATGTTTCAATCAACCATCCAAACAAACTGTTAGTACCTTTTCTAACCCTTCGAGCTATAACATTGAATGTAGAATCCCTGCGTAGTGGGCCCATATCAATAAATTCAGCCTGATCCAGTCTTATATTCCTCCCACCATTTTCCCACACCCTTAAAATCCATTGCCACACATATTCCCCTGATTTGTGTCTATATAAATTGGAAAACTCATACAGTTCTTTTGGAGTATAATGTACCTCTGGTCTGGAAGGTCTGGAGGATACGAGGGGTGGTGGGGATGGGTCATGAAAAGAATTAGAAATATCTTCCAAGCCATTTGCTTCAGTGCATTCATTTGCAGTTTCATCTGGTGAAACAGGATTAATCACTCTAGGGCTAATCCCTTCAGGAGGAGGTTGGGTGGCCAACTCCTCAAGCAGGCTGGAGGTGGGGCAGTTATGTCCTCAGGCATATTATTACAGGGTTTTCTAGAGAAGACTGAGCATGACCTAGGGTTTCAACTTCACCCTTGACATCATTATGAATTCATATGTCACCATCCCATTTTTCAGGGTCCCACTTCTTTCCAATTAATGCCCTCACTTTAATGGCAGACACCATGCAACATTGAGATTTCAGGTTATGTTGTAAAATTGCTACTCCAACAATAAGATTCTGAGTCTGATTTTCAGAGATCTCAAGTCTACGGCTACCAGAAATAAGACTTTCCTTCAGGATACTCATAAAAACGTCTACTTCTGTCAGACAGCATTTAAGATTCTCGTTTGAAGCCTTAAGCCCATCCCTTTCACTCTTTAATGTAGCCAGTGTATCTAACAACAACCAGCCAACATCTCTATACAACCTATTTCCACAAAACTCTGTAAAGGTGTCAAAAACATTATCCCCCAGAGCCTGGCTTCATACAAGCAAAGCATTAGAAGGATCAATTGGTGATACTTTGACTATCTCTTTTGTCAACTCACTCCATGGATTGGGAGTGTCATTCTGATTATTGGAATCAGAGTCCTTAGTGTCTTTGAGTCCACTCAGAGTAGAAAACCATTCATAAGAACTCATTTTTAAGATTCTGTTTCTTAAGAACCACTCCTGGTACCAAGATATAGTAGTTAGGGTTCTCTAGAGAAACAGAATCAACAGGAAGCACTCGCATATGTAAAATTTTTAAGTGTCACACAGGACCACAGGAAACAGAGTCCAAAATCCACAGGGCAGGCTGTGAAGCCAACGATTCCAATGGAGGGTCTGGATGAACTCCACCAGAGAGGCTTGCCAGCCAAAGCAGGAAGAAAGCCTCTGTCTTCTGAATCCTTCTTAAAAGGCTTCCAGTGATTAGATTGAGCACCACTCATTGCAGAGGACACTCCCCTTTGGCTGATTACAAATGTGGATGCAGCTGACATGATCATGATTTAATTCTATGAAATGTTCTCATTGCAACAGACAGGCCAGCACTTGCCCAACCAAATAAACAGGTACCACCACTTGGCCAAGTTGACACATGAACCTGACCATGACAGTGTGAAATTTGGGGCCATTATATTTTCAATTTTTTTTTCTCTTGCTTCTTTTCCTCACATCTCTCCTTTTAGGACTTCCATTATGTATATGTTGGGACTTGTTATCCTAAATGTCTTTGTGACTCATTACATTTTCTTCCAATATTTTTCTCTGCCCTTTAGATTGCATACTTCCTATTTTGCTTTCTTGAAGGACACTGATTTTTTTCTTCTGCTTTTTAAATCTGTTGTTGATTTCATTTAGTGATTTTTTTATTTAATCACTGCATGTTGATTTATAGAATGTCCATTTGGTTCTTTCTCTTAGTTCTATCTCTTCACTGAGATTTCCAAATTTGTTATACAATTGTCTTCTTAATTTTCTGAACATACTAATAATAACTGATTTGAGGTCTTTGTCAAATCTGACATATTGACCCATTAGTGTCAGGTTTTATTGACTGCTTTAATCCTGAGCTTGGGTCATATTTTTATGTTATTTTGCATAACTAGTAAATTTGTTGAAAATGGAATATTTAAAAATACATTATGTGTTGCCAGATGTTACTCTCTCTTAACCCAACACTGCAAGTGAAATTATTGCCTTCCCCTCTATGTGAGACATGAACCCAGGGGTGAATATCTCCCTGCCAGCATGGGAGATGATTCCCAGGGAGGAGTCTGGCCCTGGCACCTTGGGATAATCAAAGCCATTGTGACCAAAAGGGGTAAAAGAAATGTAACAAATAAGGTACAAATTGCTGAGCGAGTGCAAATAGAGTTATAAGGCTACCCTGGAGGTCACTCTTATGCAAGCTTCAGTAAGACATTGTTACCTATCATAACTTGCCAAATCCCAACCAAAACCATTCCAGCCAACCCCAAAGAACACCCAGGGCAATATATAAGATGATTTCATGCTTTAGGGTAGCTTTCTAGAGACGTACAACCCTCAGATGGGTCCCTGGATCAGATAAGTCCCAAAACCTAGAGGCCCAGCCTCTCCAGAATACCAGCTAGTTCCATCTCCCTACCCCATATTATTGACAGACCCTTCCAACATGAAAAATTTAGAGTGGGCATAGTACAAATACTCCTAAAGAGTGGGAAAAAGACCAAAGTTAATGGCAGAGTTATACAGAGAATGTAGGGTTTAACAAATAAATATGATTGCTGAATCATTATATTGATATTTCTTTTAGTCCCAAGTATCTTGGAGCAGTTAGAGGTAAAAACCAACATTTTTAAAGTTGTAACTCATTCCAAACTCTTTTAGTTCTGCAACTAATTGTTGCACTGTGCTTTGAGATATATTGCTTATATATTTGTTATTTTTCACAAAAAAGAAAAAAGTTTATTGTGATAAGATGATTAAAATATATTTATTCCTTCTAGACTCCAGTGTTCTAGACCAGCTAGAAATAAAAATCTGAGAGGATCTTATGGTAGCCCATGACAAACTCTGGGATCTGTCCTGTAACTACTTGCTGAGTGCTTTAGAGACTACTGCTTTTTTCTTTCTTTGTTTTGTATATATGCTATATTATACAATAAAAAAGTTTAAAAATATTATAACAATGCATTTTTTTTGCAATGTTGCTGGTTTTGTTTTAGTAACTTGCCTGGACTTAAACTGTGACTCTGTCTCACTCACTGTAACGACTGATAACTGTAATAATTTTTAACATACTTATTTTTATTTTTTAACTTAGATTCCAAGCATTTACTCTTTGATCTGCATAGTTCAGTGGTCAACCAGTGATATAGCAGAGGCTTTCCTCAAACATCAGAGCCCATAAAGCATCCACCCAATGCCAATCAATCTGTGTGTGTGGGTTGAGGAGCACATTCAAATTTGCAGTCAAAGATCATGTCTATCTTAGCTTTCATTTTCTGCTGTGCTTTCTTGGGATGTCCCTACACATGTATAGTTTTCTTGTCAACTAAGGAGGTATGTGGAGTTTATATCAGTCCTTATGGCCTCTTTTCTTTCTAAAATCTTCCATTAAACTTCTAACTGATCCATTGCCCACCCCAACAGAGCCAGCAACCTCAGCTAGCAAAGATAGACTTTTCCATTTTTCCAAGTATACACCATTTTCAGCCAGAAAAGCCATGGGTTGGTACTTCCTCTGCTTCAAAATCAGGTCCCCATTTCTGGCAGCAAAGTTGCTGGTTTTCATTGTTGGCCCTGAATCATTTATACATACATATATATATATATATATATATATATATATATATATATATATATATATATGCTAATTTGCTGACCAAGATAACCAGGGGTTCTAGAAAGAGAGGCAGAATGAGGGCTTCCCCAGGCAAAGAGACCACAATATTCCCACTGTTCTTACCTGAACAACAATTCTAATTAGGATTTTGGCAACACTACTCCAACAAAATTTGTCAAAATCATCAATAGTCACGTTTCCAAATCTAATTTTCATTTCTAATCTTTCTTACCCCCTAAGAAGTATTTGCTATAGTCTCTTCTTGAAACTGTTTATTTGGCCTCCTGGGCAAAAGCCTTTCTTTTGAAAATCTTCTGACACCACAGGTTGTTTCTTATCAATTTTCCTGGGTAGTTCATTCTCATCTTTGTGATCTTTAAATACTGATGACCCAAGGACTCAGTTCTGTTTCTCCTCTTATTAATCTTCTCTCACTGCCTGGGTAGTCTTTCATGTTTCATGGTTTTAAATACAGCCTAAGACTTCCAAATTTATACCAAGTTTCTTAAACCAGAAAAAAATGAAGAAAATGGATAAAAGGAAAAATGAATGTGAACTGAATTTTAAGAATGATTAAGATGATAGCAATGAAGTAAAATTATCAGTGAGTATAGTAAGTTAAATAGACTGAGTCCTATTAAAAAGCTGAAATTTGTGGATATGATTTTTTGAAAAAAGAAATGTGGCTATAACTTTTTTACAAAAAGCATTCTTAAAATAATAAATGATTAAAATAATGTACAAGATTATATTATTTAGCACAAAAAATACTCAAATAAACAAGAGTACCATTATTAAAACCATACAAATTCAAATCCAAATTTAATAGCCTGAAACAGAGTAAAGATCATGAATAGCAGAAAAGGTAAAATTGTGAAAACAGTATATGAGACATAAAGCTCTGTGTATCAAACAAATATAAACATATTAAGCAAAAGCTTACTATAAATTCAAGAAGAAACTGATAAGATATGATTGTAGTAGGAGACATCAAAATGCCTCTTTCAGAAGAAATAGGTATACTAAGGTAGATCAAAATTAAGTAACAATATGTAGTAATATTATAATGTATTTCACATTATGTAATGCATATAGAACTTTGTCTCCCTCAAATATAGTGTTTTATATCTAATGTCCATGGAACACTTTTAAAAACCATGTATTTGCCAAGAAAGTAATGTTCAAAAGAGATTCTACAGACAAGATACATTTTCTTTCATAATCCAAAAAGTTATCAAAAGAAGAGTGATCAAAAATAACTTAACTAAATAGAAGTAAGAATTAATAATGATGAAATCTGAAAGTAGTAAATTGGAAAACAAAAACTATATTATAAATAAAGCATAAGTGCAAAACCTTCCTTCTAAAGAAAAATTAGTTATATATCTCACAAGCCTGGTTAAGAAAAATGGACACAGAAAAAAATCAAAATATTAGAATGATAAGTGAAACATAACCATGAATACAGAAGAGATTAAAGTATTAAAATTTTCTCATAAAGAATCAGCCACCAAGACAACAAATTTGAAAACCTAGAGAAAATTTTATAATCTAACAAAATATAATTTAAAAAATGACCAAGAAAAATCAGTAAACTTGAATAAACTAATTACAATAAAGAGCTTATGTAGATAGCAGAGAAGCTTAGACTACCTATAGGCTTGCCTAAGAGTTGCTTCTGGAGGACCTCTGTTTTTGCTCAGATGTGGCCTCAGTCTCTCTAAACCCAACTCTACAAGTGAAATCATTGCCCTCCCCCCTACGTGGGACATGACATCCAAGAGTGAAAGTTTCCCTGGCAACATGGAAGAGGACTCCCAGGGATGAATCCATACTTGGCACCATGGGATCAACAATTCCAGCCTGAGAAAAAGGGGGAAAAGTAGTATAATTAATAAAGTATCAGTGGCAAAGAGAGTTCAATAGAGTCAAGTGGCTACTCTGGAAGTTGCTTTTATGCAAGCTTCAGGTAGAACTTTCTATCTATCATAACCTGTCAACCCCCATCCAGAACCATTCCAACCAATCCTAAAGAACAACTAAGGCAGTTTATAAGATTCCACAGGGGTTCCAGGCATTAGAGTAACTTTCCAGAAACCTACAACCTCCAGATGGGTCTCTGGTCCAGATAAGTCCTGAAACCTAGCCAAGCCTCTCCTGAACAAAAGATATTTCTATCTCCCTACCCCATATTAGTGACAGGCCCTTCCAGTAACAAAAATTTAGAATTGCCATAGCCCAAACAACCCCAAAGAGAGGGATGGAAAGATCAAAAGTGATGGTGGAATTATATATAGAAGATAGGACTTAAATGAATATGAATGCTGAATCATTAAATTGATATCTCTTTTAGTCTCCAGTATTTTAGAGCAGCTAGAATGAAAAACCTAAAATTGTGAAATTGTAACCCATATCAAAGTCTGAAATATGTTCTACAACTAATTGTGGTGCTGTGCTTTGAAATTTATAGCATTTTTGTATATATGCTATTGTTCACAAAAAGAGAAGAAAAAAAAGTCAATTGTGATGATAAAAAAGTATTTAATCCTGCTAGCCTCCTATATTCTGGAGCAGCTAAAAGAAAAAATATGAGTGGATCATATGACAGTCCATGACAAACTCTGGGATCTATCCTGTAACCACTTTTTGAAGAGTGCTTTGAAAACTATTGCTTTTTTATTTCTTTGTTTTGTATATATGTTATACTATACAATAAAAAAAGTTAAAAAAAAAAAGCCTATGGGGGTGCAAGGATATTTAAGTGGTAGAATTCTCACCTGCCATTCAGGAGACCCAGGTTCAATTCCCAGTCCATGTACTTGCCTAAATAAACAAACAAAAACAAAACTAAAAGATTCAACAAATGATGCAGCAATAATGGGTTATTCACATGGAAAAATAATGAAAGGTGACCCTACCATACAGCATACAAAAAATATATATAAACCAATTATACATATGAATATAGATACAGACATTGTAAATAACAATATTAAAAATTAAAACAATATATTAAAATTACAATGAATTATAATCACTTAATATTTATTCAATAAATCCAAGGATTTGATAGCAAGAAATAGTTGCATAATGCATTAAATTCATAAATTAAAGGAAAATGCCTTATTATTTTATTAACAAATGCTATAAAGTTATTTGATAAAATTCAGCAACCATCTATAATAAATATCTTAGTAAAACAGGAGTGGAAGAATACTACTTAAATATAACAAATAGTATTAAAATACAAATATTTCCTCAAACAGTCAAACACTAAAACCAATACAATTAAAATCAGTAATAAGTTTTCAGCACTTTTCAAACTTGTCTTGGAGATTCTAGCAACTGCAATAAAGGAAGACAATGAAATAACTGCAAAAACATTAGAAAGATGAAGATAAAGTGGGTATGTGATAGTTTATATGGAAAATTAAATACACTTTACAGATAAAAATTTATGAAAATAATTTGATGGGTTGATTGAATAATGCATAATTGACAAAGTAACAGCCATTCTTCATTCTATCAGTAAGTACCTAGAGAGGAAATGGAAAAAATATTCCCATTCATGGTAGTCAAACAAACTATAAACATGGAAATAAAATCCAGTCACAGAACTCACATGAAGAAAATTATAAGCCTGTACAGAATAATTTAAAACAAAGTCTGAACAAACAGAACTGTCAGTTTTCCCCAAAATAATCTTAAAAGTTAATACAATTCCAATTAAAATCCCAATAATTTTGCTATTTAATAACTGGATAAAACCAAATCTTAAAATATATATTGAAGTTAAAATGCCAAAGTAAAGCAAAAATAAACAAATTTGGAAACGAAGTCAATGAGGCATGCAATGATGTGAATGAACATGTGGACATTTGGTGAAGCAAAATAAGCCAGAAACAAAAGCATAATTACTGTATGATTTCCTTTAGAAAATGCATACAAGGAAATAAGGATCTAGATTATAAACACTAATAGCAGACGGATTTAGTCCAGAGTGGTAATTATTATTTCTGGATTTTGAGAGGCTGTTTTATATACATATACATATATATATAACCTGGTATTTAGAGATAAGAGCAAAGCCAATCAGGTCAGTGTTAAAGTAATTCAGAACACAGGGGTAAAGAAGACATTGTCTATATTTTAGAACCACACATACTCTTTGAGGCCAAAGGAAGGAAGGTTTATTTGGTCAGGAAACTAAATTTTCTGTGGCACATAATCTCACTCAACCTATTTGTATAGCCCATTTGAACAATTGAAGCACAGGGAGCCCAGAATAAGAAAGAAGTCCTTTAATCCTGTATAGCTTAATGTAATGCCTGGATATATCCTAGAGCATATCAAGCAGATAATCGAAAAGTATTGGCAAAGTCCCTTGTGAGACACCGAAATCAATAGGCCAAGCCCTTGATCTTGCAGCTTACTCTTGTGAAGCTTATGTAGGCAGCAGAAAAGCTTAGCCTACCTCTTTTGTAGCTCAGATGTGGTCTCATTCTCTCTAAGCTGAACTCTGTAAGTGAAATTATTGCCCTCCCACCTACATGGAACCTGACATCCAAGGCGTGTAAGTCTCCCTGGCAAAATGGTAGATAACTCCAAGGGATGAGTCCAGCCCTGGCACTGTGGATCAATAATTCTATCCTGACCAAAACAGGGGAAAGAAATGTAACTAATAAAGTATCAGTAGCAGAGAGAGTTCAGATAGAGCTGAGAGGCTACTCTGGAGGTTGCTCTTACACAAGCTTTAGTTAAACATTGATACCTATTATAACTTGCCAAACCCCAACGAGGACCATTCCAGCCAATCCTAAGACACATAGGGCAATATATAAGATTCCACAAGGGTTCCACACACTAGGTTAACTTTCCAGAAACCTACAACCTACAGATGGTTCCCTGGACCATAAAAGTCCTGAAACCTAGAGGGCCCAGCCTTTCCAGAACATCAGATAGTTCCATCTCCCTACTCCATATTATTGACAGATCCTTCCAACATGAAAAAATTAAAATGGCCATAGCCCAAATACCCCTAAAGAGAGGGATAGGAAACTCAAAGGTGATGGTGGAGTTATGCAGAGAAGACAGGATTTAACAAATGAATATGAATGCTGAATCATTAAATTGATATCTCTTTTAGTCTCCAGTATCTTAGAACAGCTAAAAGTAAAAACCTAAAATTGTGGAATTGTAACCCATGCCAAACTCTGAAATATGTTCTACAACTAATTTTGGTGCTGTGCTTTGAAATTTATTGCTTTTTTTGCCTATGTATTATTTTTCACAAAAACGAAAACAAAAGTCAATTGCAATGATAAAAATATATTTACTCCTCCTAGCCTCCTATATTCTGGAGCAGCTAGAAGTAAAAATCTGAGAGAATCATATTGTACCCCAAGACAAACTCTGGGATCTGTCCTGTAGCTACTTGTTGAAGAGTGCTATGAAAACTTTTGCTTTTTTCTTTCTTTGCTCTGTATATATGTTACATTATACAATAAAAAAGTTTATTAAAAATGTACTTGGAAATTTATTGCTTTTTTGTATATATGTTATATTTCACAATTAATAAAGCCTTTAAAAATCACATGACTAAGAAATTAGAGAGACAAAATTCTAAAAAAATTGTTAATCTTGCCTAATCAATAGGGTATATTATAAAACCACTTTAATCAAATCAATATGGCTTTATTATATGCAGTAGATCAATAGAACACAATACAGAAAACATTCCATTTATATAAGAATTTAAAATATGGTAAATTTTATATTTTAATTCTGTAATAAAGGGATGAAATATTTCATAAATTTCACTGATATAAATAGCTATTCATCTAAAAGAAAATAAACTTAAACTCCTCAAGTAAAGCAAACCTACACATTAATATTAACAAGTTCAGACAGATTAAATTCTTAAAAGTAAACAGAGAAGACATGTAAGAAAATATAAGAGTTTACATATAAAATTTGGGTTTGGGAGAGAGATTAGCTTATTAAGCCAAACTGAAAATTCAGTTCTAAAAGATCAAAATAGGGTATAGTATACCCTATTGGTTAGGCAAGATTAACAATTTTTTTAGAATTTTGTCTCTCTAATTTCTTAGTCATGTGATTTTTAAAGGCTTTTTAATTGTGAAATATAACATATATACAAAAAAGCAATAAATTTCCAAGTACATTTTTATAAACATTTTTATTGTATAATGTAACATATATACAGAGCAAAGAAAGAAAAAAGCAAAAGTTTTCATAGCATTTTTCAACAAGTAGCTACAGTTGACATTTTAGATCATGTAAAAATTTAAAACTATCACTAAACAGTAATAAAACAAATCTAAAGTTTAAATATGAGTGTAAAGCTGTTTTCATAGGTTGCAGGTAAAAATATGGATTAATTGACTAAGCTTTTCTGGAAAGCATTCTAGATTGATCCATTAATCTGGAAATCTCAACTTTAGGAAATAAAAACCCAATTTGGTAAGGAATATACACAAAGCTACATGTAGTATAGCATTATCCATAGTGGCAAAATATTAAAACAAAGTCAATGTCCAGTAGGGGTGTTGTTGAATAAATTATGCCACAGCTTCAAAATGGAATATTTTGCAGTAATTAAAAAGAATACATTAGCTCTATACCAGCTTTCTTTGAAGAATTTCCATAAGTTGTATTTGAATGAGAAAACAAAATGCAGAAAATATTCAGGGATAGGGCCCAGGGATATGTATTTTACAATTGCCCAATAATTTGGGAAATATTCAAAATTTTTGTGGCTGTAGAAATACCCTTCATGGTAAAATCAGAGTCAATCAAGTCTTTTCTATGAGTAGTTGTTCTGCAATTTTTAACCAAAGAGAATACACAGTTATGTTGATGCCATTGGCCTCTTGGAAGTCTATATCAAAATTTCCTTGATGGGGTCCTAGAATGTAAGCTCTTCAGAAGTCATATATATTCAGGAGTTGTAATGGCTATTTCTAAATTCTGAGATACTGAGCTGTTTGTATATAACCTGGTCCTTCCCAGAAACTTTAGGTATTTATGTGACACCTGAGACTCAGAGTTAGAGCTGTGAAGCTATGAAAGTCAGCATTATCCCATACAGGAACTGTTTAAAAAGTTGAAAAAGGGATCAGCCTTTGACAGAGACATAAATGAAACTGATCTGGATAGGACTAAGGTAAATCAAAATACCTGGCAAAGGATAATATGGCTCAAATTTAAAAGTTACACTTCTGTGTGAGACCAAAGGGAGAGATGTTTATTTAGTTCAATATTTATATTTTGGATAGTGCATTATCTAATTTAATTTGTATGGTCAGTCTGGTTGAACACCATAAGTTCAGGAAATCTTGAATACAGAATGAGATCTTCTTGGTTTGTCCAGATTAATGTGATGCCCTCATATATCCCAGAGTAATTTGGGGAATGAATAAAAATGTATCTGTAAAGTCCTCTTGGGGGACTGGGGAAAAAGTAGGAAATATTCAACTTCCCCATTTGGGGAATTACTGACATTCTTGCAAGCAGTAGAAACAATCAAATCACTAGACTGAGCCCTTGATCTTGGAGCTTGCCCCTATGAACTTATTTCTGTAAAGAAAAAGCTAAACCTACTTGTAATTATGCCTAAGAATCACCCCAAAAGAACCTCTTTTGTTGCTCATACATGGCTTCTCTCTCTAAGCTAATTCAGCTGGTGAACTCACTACCCTTCTTCCTACATTGGACATGACTCCCAGGAGTGTAAATCTCCCTGGCAATATGGGACAGGAAATCCTGGCATCATGAGCCAGGACCTGGCACCATGAAATTGAGAAAGTTTTCTTGACCAAAACAGGCAAGAGAGAAATGAGACAAAATAAAATGTCAGTGGTTGAGAGATTTCAGAGTCAAGAGGTTATCTTGGAGGTTATCTTTATGAATTATGTAGGTATCCCTTTTTAGTTTATGGTGTATTGGAGTGACTGGAGGGAACTGTATGAACCTGTTGAGCTGTACTCCAGTAACCTTGATTCTTGAAGATGATTGTATAATGATATAGCTTTTACAATGTGGCTGTGTGATTGTGAAAACTTTGTATCTGATGCTCCTTTTATCCAGGATTTGGGCAGATGAGTAAAAAAGTATGGATAAAAATAAACATATAATAAGGGGTACAAAGGGTAATATAAATTGGGTAGCTGGAAATACTAGTGGTCAATGAGAGGGAGGTGTAAGGTGTAAAGTATATATGAGTTTTTTCTTTGTATTTGTTTATCTGAAGTGATGCAAATATTCTAAAAAATGATCATTGTGATGGATACACAACCATGTGTTGGTATTGTGAGCCATTGATTGTACATCATGTATAGAATGCATGTCTGTGAAGATTTGTCCCACAATAAAAGTATTAAAAGACAAAAAACAACAACAACAAAAGAAAAATTTTTAATTTCCTTTATTGACTTCATTCAGCAGAACCATTCAGTGGAATAACTCTTTACCTGGCCTCTACAATAAGCACATGCTGAAGATCAGGTGACACTTCTCCAGGGAAACATGTTCAGACACATTACTGAGTTGATTATTCTTGCATACATGCCCACTGAGATCCTTCTGTGTGTCAAGATTTAGATGAACACTGCCAGACTTGCAGAGCTATGATTGTGATGGTTTCTAGCACTCTTCCTGAAGGTATTAAGTGTATTTGAAATAAATGTCCAGAATACCTCCACCCTGTCACATATACACACAAATCCACAATGTTCAGTGGCATTAGACCATAGGAAATACTTTGACTCTACCAGTGTCATTCATTGCTTCAGTAAATTCTTACTTAGAATCAATTTTACATCAAATAAATAACTAGTAAATAACGATATAAAAAATGGAAATGGTTCCTGTCCTCTTGGATCTTATAGTCTAATTGAGAGGTCAATTATTGCAAATATATAAATTCCATATTGACTTGATTCTTAGACATACTTTTTCACATTTAATGGTGTCTGAAATCTGGATATATCTTATAATTGATGGTGTATTATTGTAACCTAACTGGCAGCATTTTTAGTTTGATTTTAAGTTATCCATACATAATAGTGCATTCAATGAAATAAATATTCACAAGCTATGATACATATCATGATTTTAAAAAGAGAGAGAGGAATAAAATAAATAATGAACTGATTTAGAGGGGGAGTTGGGAATCAGAGGTTTTCCTTTGTAGGTTTCCTTTGCTAGAATTGATCTTCACCAACTTCTGCTACACTAATAAATATGTTGTTTTTATCCTCAGAACTGTTTTTGGGGTGGGTGTATGGTCCAGGAATCGAACCCAAGTCTCCCGCATGGGAGGCAGGCATTCTAATCACTGAACTACCTGTGTACCCTTTCCTCAGAACTTTTAATAAAACAAAAAAGCAACCAGAAATTTGTAAGTTTTTATGCTTATGACCTTAAATATGACCATAAAAGGTATCTGCTACAATGTGGTAAGTGGTTGTAAAGGTGGAATAAATTGACTAATTTGAATGATATTTATGATGTAGAGTTGACAGGCCAGATTGAGTGTGAGAGATGAAGGATTCTGGAGTGGGTTGACTAGCATTAAACCTTGATGAAATATAAAACACAATTGTGGATGAAGATTTACTAGATTAGGAAAAACTAATTTTTCAGGGAAATTTAAAATGTAGCAAAATTATATGTTCTCTAAATACAGAAACTAAGACTTTTTGCTCAGTAAATTTCCATATTACATAGCATAACATCATGTACATGGCAGGTAGGTTTGAGATACCACATAAAATGAAGTGAAAGTGGATAATGTGAACAATTCATAACTTGTATCTGCTATTTAATCAACATGAGTAGTTAATTTTAATGACAATAACCACAAAGCAATATTTATTTAATGTGACTTTTTAAACAGAAATTACCAAATCCAGTGAGATTAATTATTTCTTTAGCTGCAAACAATAGCAAAATATTATTTTAAATATCTAAAGGCAACAGAGCAATTTATAACTGAAGAAACAGAATTAATATTAATTTCTAATAATAAGACCAGATAAACACTTTTTCAAAGGACTATCACCTATTGGGAATTGTTGTGTTAGCTCTATGATGATATATTATCTAAAGTTTTGGAACCAATAAAAAGCAATTCTTTCTAGTTATATAATGGATGCTTTTCAATATTCCTTATCTTACTTATTGTCTCCATGATATTAGGAAGTGACCAAGATTTTATTCTTAATTTCATATACAGCAAAAACATCTGCAGTACATTAAAAGAAACTCACATGAGACAGCATGTTCATCTTGGCTTTAGAAATGTTAGAAGAATCTATGAAAGTCAATAGCAGAACCAAGGAATGTAGCTCTTCATTAGGCTTGAATTTTACCTGTGCACCCTTGTCTTTAGTTAAGCATATTGGCACATGAATCATACTGCCTGGTTTCAAATTCTGATTCCACTAGTTTACAAGCTCTATAACGTCAGACAGTTTGCTTCACTTATCTGTTTCAAAGTTTCATAAAAACAGGGATAGTAATGGGATGCATCTTACAGGATTGCTGTGAATATCAAATAACCTATGTAAATCATCCAGCAAAGCTAGATACATAGTACATACCAAGTAAATACTTCAGTTGTTATTGCTACTTTTATTCATCAGATGATGCAGGTAATCAGAAATGCTTAGCTTATACATTAATAGGCAACAGTATAGCATCAGATTAATGTTAGATATGGATGAACTTGAATCCCAGCTCTAGCTGCATGTTAGTTTCCTCATATGTAAAATGGGGGAAATTTTTTTTTTGTCCTGAGTCAGGTTTTATTTTGTTTTGATTGAATTAAATACGGAAATTATAGCAAACAGGTTTTTGCAGCAGGCGGTCCTCTCCCTGCCTTCTTTTCCTTATTCAGCTGCCTTCTCTGTGGAAAATCCCCAGACCCCCTTCTCCTGACCTCCAGAAATGGGTGAAACTGTAAGCAAGTGAAAAAGACACATTCCTGGGATAGGGACCCCCTCCCCAAGCCTCCCAGAATGGGTGAAACTGCAAGCAAGATAAGACACTTTCCTGGGATGGGGTCCCTTCCTCTAACAGCTCATCTCCTTCTGCAACCTGCTTCACCCCTTAAATTGACCAATTGTTTTTCCTTTAATATTGCTGGTTGCCATATTAAACTTGCCTTATCTCTAGCATATAATACAGTCTATAAAAGCTAACGTTGCCTTTTATTAGGGGCTCAGACTTTCGAGGTGACTCAGCCAAGCCTTGTACACACAAGCTAATAAATCAATTCTTTCCCAAAACTATGGACCCTTAGTCTTGGCCTGTTTTAATTTTGCAGAATGTTCCTGGAGACCTGTGGCCTCATTCCTGGTTTTTGTACTACATTTCTGGGGGCTTGTCTGGGATCAAAGTGGCGGCAAAATTCTCGCCTTCCTTGCCCATGGCAGCAACGTCACTCAAACCAGAGACCAATGGAATCCAGTGTTGGCACGGGACTTTCCCATCTTTTGGACTCCTGACCTCCCCAGCCAGGGCACTCATCACTGCCAGAATGGTGATAAATCTGGGACAGTTTCGGGAATGAAACGTCAGGAGTGCTGCTCATCTGACTGGTAAACACTCAAGTGTGTCAGGTTATCAACCTACTAGTAGAAGCCTGAAACAGGAAGTGAAATTTCCCCTAACCTGCCATTCCCAGACATTCCAAGTGTCTGGGCAGAGATAACCCACCAGGCTTAGCTAAAAACTGCCCTCTGGTAATAATTGCTTTGAAATGCATGACACATCCCATGGCAGTTCAACAGTATCTGATCCCTCAAAAGGCTCTCGAAGGGATTCAAAGCCATTTGTTGTGACTGGAGTCCCTCTGAATCATCTGGCCATGCAGCTCTCCATGGAACACTCCACTGCTGCCCATGAAAAAGGCTCAAACTGGGGAACTCTGCCCCATCCAGGACCTGTGAGCAGTAAACGCAGCCACGGAAGCTATCCATCTGGTGGTTCTAAATCCATACACCCTCCTCAGCCTGGTCCTTGGAAAAGCTAAATAGTTCTCTTGTTTAGATTTAAAAGATGCCTTCTTCTGCATGTGAATAGCCTCAGTTAGCCAAGAGATATTTTCCTTCAAATGGGAAAGGCCCTCTGGGGGAAACAAAAGACAATACATCTGGACCCAGCTGCCTCAAGGGTTTAAAAATTCTCCCACTATTTTTGGGCAAGGACTGGGAAAAACTTACAATCATTCCAAGCCAAAAATTACAATTGTACTGTCCTGAAATATGTAGATGATCTCCTGCTCACCAATGAGTCTCTCAATGACTGTAAGCAAGGGATGGAGCATCTCCTCTGCCACCTAGATCAGGTGGGTTACTGTGTGTCTCATAAAAAGGCCCAACTCTGCCAACAGGAGGTTAAATATCTAGGTTTTTACCTGCAACAGGGAACCTGGAGCCTGGGGCCAGAGCACAAGTGGGTAGTTTGGGCAATCCTCACACCAACCTCCTGAAAGCAAATCAGAGAATTTTTAGGAGCCACCAGGGTCTGCAGAGTCTGAATTTTGAACTATGCACTCTTAGCTAAGCTCCTTTATGAAGCATAAAGGGTGGTGATCGGACCCATTCCAATGGGGAACTAAGCAGGAGCGTGCTTTCCAGCATCTAAAAACATTGCTCACACAAGCCCCAAGTTTAGGCCTCCCAGACTTAGAGAAAACGTTCATCCTGTTTGTCCATGAGCAGGCAGGAATGGCCACTGGAGTTTTAACCCAAATCCTTGAATCATGGAAAAGGCCTGTTGCCTATCTCTCCAGACAGCTAGACAATGTAGCACTGGGGTGGCCCTCTTGCCTAAGAGCTGTCGCAGCCACCATCCTCCTGGTCCATGAAGCCAGGAATCTCACATTTTGGCTGAAGCATACTGTGCTAGTCACCCACTCAGTCACCAGCCTCATGGAATAAAAAGGGCATCTCTGGCTATCAAATGTGAGGCTCACCAAGTACCAGGCTACTTTAAGTGAACTCCAAACTTACACCTTGGAGTCTGTCAGACCCTCAACCCTGTCACCTTGCTGCCTGTGGGGCTGGGAGACCTAGAACCTGACTGCATGGAAACTGTAGACGAAGTCTACTCCAGCTGACCTGACCTAAAAGCCATTAAAACATCCTCACATTAAACTGTTCACCAATGGAAGCAGTATGATGAAAGATGGAATGCATTATACTGGATATGCCATCATTACCTTAGCAGACATTTTAGAGGCAGAAGCCCTGCCTTCAGGAACCTCAGCTCAGAAAGCTGAGTTTATAGCAGTCACCCAGGGTCTACAATTAGTAGCAGGACAGGAAGCTAATATTTATACTGACTCAAAGTATGCATTCACAATCTACACATACACAAGGCATTATACAGAGAGCAGGGGCTAATGACAGCAGGGGGAAAGCATGTCAAATACGAACCAGAAATTCTAGCTCTGCTGGAAGCAGTGTGAACTCCCACCACTGTAGCATTTATTCATTGGCATGGTTATCAAAAAGGCAACTCCTTAACAGTGAGAGGCAACCTAAAAGCAGATACAGCCTCCAAGCAGGCAGCACTAGGGCACCTAATGCTTCCCCCAAAAGACAAACTGCTTGTCACCCTTCTCATCCCTCATCCATTATGTGGTGAAAGAAAACACCAACCTACTCAAAGCTGGAAAACAATTGGCTATGCAAGGAAGGGAAAGTGTGCCATGAGGGATGGTGGATATTACACAATGGATGCATTGTAATTCCTGAAAATTTAGCTTGGCCCTTAGTACAGCATGTCCGTCACCAAACTCACTTTGGGGAAAAAGCCCTCACTGCCAGCCTGAATGCTCACCTCTACATATCTAAGCTTCCCTCCTGGGTAAAACTAACATGCAAAAGGCATACTACCTGTCAAAAAAAAAAAACAACAATGCCAAACAGCCCAGCACAAAACTAGGGGGTCTGAACAATCCCCTAAAAAACTGGCGGGTCTCAGCCCATTCAAAAACCTACAGGCAGACTTCACAGAACTGCTGCAGGCCCAGGGATATCAATACCTTTTGGCATTTGTTTGCACCCACTCAGAACGGGTAGAAATGTATCCCACCCATTCAGAAACTACTCAGAAAGAAGCACAAGTCCTCTTGAAGTACATCATTCCTCAGTATGGGATGCCACTTACCATTGGCTCTGACAACAGCCCTGCTTTTGTGGACAAAGCCCTTCAAAAACTGGCAAAAGCTTTACAGATAACTTGGAAACTCCACACTGCTTACCAGCCACAAAGCAGTGGGAAAGTGGAGTGGCTGAATTGAACTCTAAAGGGAAAATTAAAGAAGATCTACCAAGAAATGAAACTGACCTGGGTACAGGTACTTCCTATAGCTTTATTTAGAATCAGGTCTGCCCTAATTAAAAAATATGGGATTCTCTCCCTTTGAATTAATATATGGAAGGCCACCACCCCTTACTAGGGTTCTACAGGGAAACCTCAAAGAAATTGGAAATCCAAGTTTAAATCAACACCTAGTGCAGCTGGGATGGGTCCTGAATGAGTTAAAAGGGAAAGCATTAGAGGCAGTGCCCAAACCCCTTAGCATCTACCCCCCCATACATGAATTTGAGCCAAAGGATTTAGTGTGAATCAAACACTGGATAAAAGGCTCTCTCCAGCCTCAATGGAGAGGCCTTTATTGTGTTGTCTTAGCTACCCCTACAGCTGTCAAAGTCACAGAGATCATTCCATGGATCCATCAACTCCTGGGTCAAGAGAGCCACAGCAGATGGCCCCTGAGAATGCACCCCTGTTCCTGGACACCAGACCCACATCATTCTCTGGAAGCCATCACATCCCCTTCCTGCACAACTGGAATCAGCTGACCTATGCACAGCCAAAGCTTGAGGAGATCATCAAGCCCTGCTTCAGTCACCCTGGAAGCTGACTGATCTACACACTGCTGAAGCTTGAGGGGCTGCAAACGAGCCTGAATATCTCCTCCCTTGCCCCATAAGTCCTCCTGCACTTCGAGTGCACCCCCTAAACTCCTCTGTGTTTTCCTAGCCACAGTTCCTAGTAGTCCTCATATTTCTACATGAATTGCTGGCTCCTGCTCCAAATTGGGCTTCTTGCTCTATTATTTAATATCGGGTTAGCAGCAGTAGCTCCCCAACACTGGAATCTGGTAGAAAAAGTCTTGATTGCCCTAATGTACCTGTGTTATGTAGGATCTATCTGTATCATGTCCTACGTGCCCTTCTAGGGTCCCTCAGTAGCAGTATCCTCCCACCCTGCAACAGCTGTTATAGGGGGATGTTCTAGTTTGCTGGCTGCCAAAATGCAATATACCAGAAATGGAACAGCTTTTAACAGGGGGAATTTAATGAGTTGCTAGTTTACAGTTCTAAGGCCGAGAAAATGTCCCAATTAAAACACGTCTATAGAAATGTCCAATCAAAGGTATCCAGGGAAAGATACCTTGGTTCAAGAAGGCCGATGAAGTTCAGGGTTTCTCTCTCAAGTGAGAAGGTACATGGTGAACACAGTCAGGGCTTCTCTCTCAGCTGGACACATGGCAAACACGGCGTCATCTGCTAGCATCTTCTCCTGGCTTTCTGTTTTATGAAGCTCCCCGGGAGGCATTTTCCTTCTTCATCTCTAAAGGTCGCTGGCTGGTGGACTCTGCATCTCGTGGTCACATACTTCTGCTCTCTCTCTCCGAATCTCTTT